>VDFB02144509.1:82667-142633 GCA_007258455.2 Sequoia sempervirens | reverse complement strand
AAATGTTGTCAGCATTCTACCTATGTGCAAAAGTTGGAGCTTTGGAACAAAATATGGACATTTATGGAAGAATAAATTTAATACAATTATTGACAGCTAGACATTACCCTATCCCTATTCCTTGCTTTTGTCAAGCTACGTGTCAGCTCAAATATCAATTAGAATGTTGAAACAAAAAACTAAGCCTCTCAATTTTTATAATCTATTTGGTACCATCCTGGTGTTGATTTGTGCTTTGGTGAAATGAATGTTTTTATCATCACCCATATTATACCATTCCTATTATTGTTTGGTGTGTTCAAAACATGGTGAGAAATTCTACAAAACTTGTATATATTATATTACTTAGATATTATATAATATAATATAAATATTAATATATTATTTATATATTATATAGAATACAATATCAGTATAAATATAATATAATATCTAATAAAATAATATGCATATTTTTAATAATATCTAATAAGCATGTATTATATTATTATATTATATTTTATTATATAATTTAAATATTAAATAATATAATATTATATATAATATAGTATAAATATAATAAGTAATACGTATATAATAATATTATAGTAATATACTATAATGTTGGTATTTGATACAATGTCTTTTCACTAAATATCAAGTAAAAATGGTTTTTTTGGAACAATGATCATCATGTGGAATTAAGATAAAAGGGTTAGTTCAGGTAATTGGTTGCATTGCAAATTCTTGTAATGCAAGAGATTAGCTCCTAACTTGAAAATGGCAACCCAATGATCGTCTAGAAAAAATATTTTACTAATATTTTATTTTGATTAGATGTTATAATACAAACATATTAAAAAAATTGTCGTTGGTGAAAGATGTACAAATTAAATGCGAGTTAAGAATATGGTGGTCGCAATAATTATATTTGTAGGAATTAATAATTAGTAGATATATATATTTGTAATAGTGAAATTAACATAATCATGTCAATTCCTATTTATTTTTAACTATCATACATATCTTTAATAAATCTATATAAAAGACATTGAGATATATCTTTGAACATTAATTTTAGCATTTGATTATCAACACACAAAAGACATTAGAAGGGTGTGAGGTTGTATGGACGTTATCAATAATTGACCTAAAAGGGTATCAACATTCAAGAACATATAATCAAAATACTATTTGCACAATCATAATGTATGTGAAACTAAAGCAAAGCAAGTATGGTAGAAAGAAAATGATGGCATATTGTAATCAAAGACTCTCAAATGTGAGAAAAAAGTACAAACAATGAAGTGAGAAAGAAGATAGACTAGGTCAATCTATCTCTCTTACACCCTCATTATTTCAAATGTATAAACTCTAGTTAAATTGTATCTTGTTTTATCCATTATTTTTCCTTCCTAAATATTTGGAATGATTTGTAGCATCTTTCGATCAATATTTAATAATATTAACAAAATATTTATATGTTGAATTTCTAGTTTGGTGTAAAATAAATTGTTCCTACAAAATTTAAGTTTTGAAATCAACTACTTTAATAATGCTGTCATAAACAAGGTTAAGGTAATCTTTTTCAATTCTTCAAATGTAAACATTCTTGTTTGCAATTTTTTCTTATTTTCCTGCTTGTTTGTTTACCTTTCCCTCTAGTTCTGCTCTCTTCAACTGAAGTTTTACATCTGTAATGGCTAAGCAGTTTGAACATCTGATGTGTATCACATCTTTTTATAATTTATTATTTCTTTCCTGTGCTATTTTTTCGATTTTTATAATAATATTTATATTTGAATCTTTCGAAAACAAAACGGTTTTTAAGGTTGGTTTGAAAGGCCTTTCCATAATTTATATGCCTGACTTGTTCAGAGTCACTCAATAAACTAAAATAACGAGTAAATGCTTGGATTGCTTACCCTCAACTTCCATACGCATCTTGCTCAAAGTGCCACTCATCCTGAACTAAAATAGCTAAATAAATAAAACAAAAATTAATTTGCAAAGGAAAATAGGCAAAGAAATTGTGCATTCTTTAAATGAACACTCGTTTCGGATGATTTCCGATATTTACAAATGGGACCACCATATAGCTTCAAACAAAATTGGCATCCAGAGTTCCTGCACAATGAGCAAACATCCCATTTTGAGAGTTATTGCAAATATTCTCAACCGAACAATGGGTATCATCAAGGTTATTCCTAAATTGACTTGTATTATTTAACTGAAATACGATGAGTATCTACCTATGTTCATACCATAGAACACAATCAAAGTCCTAACAAAAAATACTACAATGTCTATGACAACTGGGATTGTATCCCATTTCCATCTCAAAAAGAACTTAGGAGTTACTTTTCCATGTTTTCTTTATGCAAACTATTCTAAAGGCTTAAATGTCTTTACAATCAGTTTTTGTTACCTTTGTAACAAGATTGTTGGTTTGGAGACTATACTAGAACTCATGTTTTTAGTATTACCACACATGATCTGTCACGTTAGAAAAGTTTCGAAAGCAAGAATAGAACCTTTTCCATGAACGACAAATTGGAACTAATTTACAGGTGTTTGCTAGATCAATAGGCCAATCCCATATGCAGTGTAGGCAGGAACAACACCAATTATTCAGGCCAAAAACAGAGAACATCAAGCAAAGTGTCAAGGAAACAATGCCCTCAGAATCTGATTGTTCACTCCCTAATAAGCACTTCTACTATTTATTGAGCAAGGCAACCATAACATTAGTACCATCTCTAATCATCACAGGATATTTGTATAGACACAATTGAGTTCGAGCTCTTGGCAGTTTCAAAATACGGCTATTTGATACTTTTTATCGGCTAACCATTTTTGAACGGTAATGCAACAATAACTCATTCCGCTTTCCACATCCCATATTTGAGCCCCAAAACATAAATATTTCTGTTGCTTGTATTTTAGCCATATGTTTGCAGCCAATGTTTCTTTCCCCTTTTAACTACCAAAGTTTTTGTGAAAATGCATTTATGTCAAACAATTATTCTAGATTTCAAGTTTGTTACTTGCATGTGTTAAAAAATTGTGATAAAATTTGATGTTCCAACACTAAACAAATCACTCATTGCAATACAGATAATTACAATTGCATTTCCTAAGTCCAGCTGATCAAGAGGATTCAAATATCTACTAATCTTCTCGCTTCAGGACATCACTCTGGTTAATGATTTGTCATTTAGGTACTCTTGCCTCAGAGTATTGGCAGGTCAAGCTGATGTTTGATCTATGGTGTAGTTGAATGCAGTCTTACACTATACGGTTCAGATAAATAAATAGGTACTGTAACTTCCAATGGGTTTCTTGGTCAGCTATTTCTAAAATTCAATGATCCTCCAAATAGTTTGAACAGGCACCATGTAAGAAACATGATTGCATAATTTCAGTTCTATAGATTTTGCATTCTTCCTGAAATACTTTTTAAGTGAAATAGACATCTTAAAATAAATTTTTAAACTGTTTATATTCTCCAACTTGGGATCTGCCAAAGTCTTAGATTCTTCTACGCAGTCTTATCACAGGTGTGTGGTTGGCATTCCATCCTGTGCCTACAAGGAATTTCCCGAAAGTTCTGCCAAGATAAAATTCATCTATTTTATTTAGTAAATTTCTCTACGAAGTATAAGGGGTACTCCATTCGGAAAATACATGGGTTTTTAGATACAAATTCCGATAACTCACACTTGGACCTTTTCTGAATAAAATGGGTGACCAGCTTTGCTCGACTTCCCAGAAGACTGAAGAGGATTGCTTAACATAAATATTCGGCCATGCTTATATAAATTTGAAATGATTCACTTGGGCTTCCCGGGGTGATTATGAGTAGACAGATTTTGGTGTTCAAACCAAAGGGGAGCACAGGGTTTTATTCCATTAAGGTCACAAGCCCTGTAGAAATCCATCTCATATTTCTTATAAACTTTTTATTGACCATACACCAATATGCCTTCGGTTACTTTGTGATTCAGGGCCTACAATAACAACTCTTCATTGACAGCAATTTATGGCACTTGCTAGATATCTCTGAATGAGAGAAATCCACGTCATAATAACATAAGAATGTGTTTTAACATAACATTAATAATTTTGGTGTAAATTGTCTCCACAATGACTACAATCCGTGGAAACTCAATGTCTGACTAAAATTATTTATTTTGCTACTTTACATCCCCATTATAATGGAGATGTTATAGTTAATATGGGCCCATTTAATAGGAAGATTTCAGTCAAAATTGGCCCATAAAGGAGACTCGGAGCTTGTGTTGATCCAATCCATAAAAGTTCCAATACTCAACTGTTGTGATGCGACATGAAACCCTATAAAATTTTCACTAAGAGTGCCATGAGACATAGCCTACCCCAGATGAAAGGAGTCTTGTCACCATTGAATCTGTTAACAATGTTGATGAAAGCATTTCCACTGGTAGATCCACTCAAGAAATGTTCACATAATTGAAATTCTGAGAGCAGGTGACAGGCCGGATGGCAGTGCATAAAATCCCCAACACAACGTTCAGTGACAGGTGGGAAAAAGAGGAGCTTCTGCTTAAAAGCAAGAAAACATCTGCAAAATTCGAGTAGGTGACAAGGAAGCAGATTAAGCCTGTTGTAGATCCATGTTTCTTTTATCCAAGAAAAAGGTGAGCAAGCTTGGCATCATTCTCACTATCTTAGCAATCTTACATATATCTGAAGCATACTATAAATACTAAAAAACTCGCTCTAAAAATGTGAGCAGGATGATTTTTCTAGTCAGGTATCAGATGCACAGCTGATGCAAATTGGGGTTGCAAGAAGTCCAAGAAGCCCATTACTAGATACAGAAGTAGAATTACCACAAGATGTAGTTGCAATGAAGTCCAAGTAGCCCATTAATATATGCAGAAGTAGAGTAACAACAGCATGAAGTTGCAATGAAGTCCAAGAAGCCCAAAATTAGATGCAGTAGAAGAATAACCAGACCATGAAGTTGCAATGAAGTCCAAGAAGCCCATTAGTAGAATAACCAGAGCAGCAATGAAGATAATGAAGTTCCACATTTCTCCAGCATTTAATCGAATCAGAACACAGATAAAACCTGGGCCTTTGACATTTAATGTCATAAAAAGCCAAAATAAAAAAACGCTTTACGGTCTCAGTTGAGAAGTCCAGATAAAAATATTTTGGCATTCAAGTTTACAACTGAACAGATCAAAGAACCGAGGAAGAAAATTCATGCAGAATCAAGCAGCCTCAGCTTCAGATAAACAGTATGATCAAGAAGCTAAAATAAACTGGATGCACGATGGACAAAGAAGAATATTTCCTTGTGAGTAGCCATCACTTAGTAGAATATCCTGACCTAACATGGCTCCCAAAGCCAACAATTGTAAAATATAAAGTCATTCCTGGTAGTGATTTCTCTAAACCTCCAAACATGATACGATACCCTGACAATTTGTAGAAGACAAATCTGTTCACCTGCAAAAGACATCCAGGTTGTCATGGGCTGCGACTTCTGTACCGGAGACGATCTCTATAATGTGGGCTCCTGCAAAATCAAGAATCTTCTAAGTTAAAATCATCTTTGATTACTTCAACTATCTGACCAAGTAGAAGGTGCATCCTCACATTTATCATTTATTAAAATTTTGATTTTTACTCATCCACAATGAATTCATTCTAGCAAGTAATCCACCAACCCATTTGCAGCCCGAGGTCCTGCATAGTCACGATGAGGTTGAGGAGAACGGACTGGCCCTCGATATGGAGAATAACGGCGTGGTGAGTAGCTCCTACGCACTGGACTGTGGGCACTGTCAAATAACAGTTTAGTCGAGTACTTTAATCCAATAGAAAACTAATTTCTCTGGTACAAGAACACTACTTATTTCAAATGACTATCTATATAATCAAATCCAAATTCAGTTTGCATTAAAAAGTATTAGTCTTTATTTTTTAATTAAGATTGATCTTTCATAAATTGTAGTTAAACAAGATCAGAATTTATCTTAGATACATACACACATCTGAAACAAATATTAAATCCCAACAGATGTTCATCAGTAGTCAAACTATATCTCAGAGTAAAAATAACCACACACCAGATACCCCATAAACCTTTCAGTAAAGAATGGTTCTATTGAGGATAAATCTCTCTAGCATGAAAATGAAAGAAAATAATTATCGCAGGTGAATAGAAGAATATTAGAGCATACTATAGTTAGTCAAAGTAATTAAATTGTCTTCCATACTTATATGTCCCATGTAGTAGTAGTAACATAATAGTCTTTAACTTCTACATAGTTCAGTTGTTGTAGTGCAAGTGTTGATGCAAATGGAGGCATTTGCAATTGGTTTCAAACAGTGATTAAAGAATGCTTGATATTTTGCTTATGATTATGTGCCATTGATTTTATTTGGTTGTATGTTACAGGGTAAATTCCTCATTCCTGTTTCTAGTTGCCAACCAAGATGTAATGCCCCCTCCTAAACAAAGATTAAAGAGAGCTTCATATCCTGCTTATGATTATGTGCCATTGGTTTTATTTGGTTGTATGTTACAGGGTGAATTCCTCATTCCTGTTTCTAGTTGCCAGCCAAGATGTAATGCCCCTCCTAAAAGTCCCTGCGATTTCTTTTAAAAAGGGTAAATTAATAATAAGGTTTTAAGTTTTAATAAAGGTCAAGGGACATGTGAAAAAACCAAGCAAGGAGAAGGAAGAACTAATGAATGAAAAACACATTTTTTATTATCTGATTATTAATAAGGAACTGCAGTTCAATCTGACCTAAGGGTGAAACCCCTTAAGATCTGGAATTAGAGAATGGAATCCCTCTGAATTCCATTACTGAATTGGCAGATGAAAACCCCTGATTCAGATCAAGGGCAATCTCACCAAAGATTGCATGGAATATTCATGTGTTAAGACAGTTAGAATTGTTGTCAATAACTAGTGTACAGTTTTGGAGACCTTTCAAAGACATTCCAATTGATTATAATTCACTGCAGATTTAAAGTTAACTTATTAGCTGCTGCTAAAGATAAGTCTGAATCCTCTGAGCAGAATTCTAAATATAATATCTAATAAAGAAAAAAACATATTAAGTTTTAAACTGAAATTTCTTAATCAATTTCATTCAGAAGCAGAAAATATTAATTGTTTATTTCTAAATTGAGCAGAAATTATCATAATTGTGTGCTCAGGGTTTGATATATACGAAATTTTCCAAACAGAACATTACAAACAGTATCAGAGTTGAATCTTGCCAATCTGTGAAAGAGAAGTTAACCCTATGATGCAAAAAAAAAAAAACTGATTCCATATAAATGATAAAACAAGTGAATACGGCAAATAAAGAGAAATACTCCTTTGGGGATAGTTCTTTCAAATAAATTTGAAAAGAAGATTAATACAATGATAGGCATGTTGGGTTAAATGCTCCACATGAAGTAAACTAATACAAATGCTCCCAGAAATCAAAAAAATAGCACACAATGAGCGTTTATTGAATTTGATGATAGACCTCTACATCCCACTTTCATTTGTAGAGAAGAACAAAAGTCCGAACCAAGGATCATCAAAAGAAACCAGATTCAAAATTCGAATCTCACAGCTAATGTAATTAATGAACACAAATCAAATTCTAATTAAGATTACTTTGAAATGGCTTCCAAAGGCAATAGTAATGGTCAAACAAATCAATTTGTTGGCTGGGAAGATGATCAAGGTGCCAATGGTAGATCAGGTAATGAAATTACTAGGTTTGATAGCAACAAATATGGTAAGATTGATACTTCTTGTTCTAGAGATGGCAACCTAAACTGTCATATTCGGCTTGGCACTTTTGGTGTGCAATGCAATAGTAATACAGAGACCAGTGCTGGTCCCAAACTATGGTAGATTTGGGATCTTGGTAACTTCAAGAGCATCCTAACTTGCGGTTGCTTGAGAGAAAGCAATCTTGGCGAGGGTGGACTGTAATGCCCCCTCCTAAAAGCCCCTGCAATTTATTCTAAGAAGGGTAAAATAAGAATAAAATTAAATTAAAATTAAAGTTTAAGTTTTAATAAAGGTCAAGGAGCATGTGAAAAGTTATGTCCATTAAAAAAAAAAGGTATATAAGGAAGACCAAGCAAAGAGAAGGAAGAACAAATGACTGAAAAAATGCATCTTTTATTATCTGACTATTACTCCTTTGGAGCATGGAAATATAGTTCAATCTAACCTAAGGACGAAACTTCTTAAGGTCTGGCATTAGAGGATGGAATCCCTCTGAATTCCATTACTGAATTAGAGGATGAAAACCCCTGATTCAGATCACGAGCAATCTCACCCAGAGATTGCATGGAAGTTTCATGTGTTAGAAAGTTAGAATTGCTGTCAGTAACTAGTGTACAGTTTTGGAGACCCTTCAGGCATTCCAATTAATTGTAATTCGCTGCAGATTTGAATGAACGTATTAGCCGCTGCTGAAGATAATTCTGAAATCTCTGAGCAGAATTATAAATATAATATCTAATAAAGAATCGAACATATTAACTGAAATTTCCGAATCGATTTCATCCCGAAGCAATAGATATTAATTATTCAATTATAAATTGAGTAGAAATTATCATAAGTGTGTGCTTGGGGTTTGATATATATGAAATTTTCCAAACAGGACATTACAAGAGACAAAACCTTTCTGGTATTTCAGTGTCATTACCAAACTGCAGGTCTTCAAAAAATTATTGACCATGTTGATGACAGTGAAGAATGGTTTTTAACAAAGGATATGTTTGGGAAGATTCTGCCCTATTACAGAGACAAGTGGTGCCATTGTCAAACTACAGACCTTCAAAAGACTATTGACCATGTTGATGATAGTGAAAATGGTTTTTACTTTTTAGTGAAGAACGTGTTTAGGAAGATTCTGCCATGTTACAGAGACAAGGTAATGAAGTTGTCGATTAAAGTAGATAACATTCTATAAGATTTCAATGACAGATGAATATATAGGGACAGCTTAACATATTGGTATTTCTCTATGTTACCAAATCAGTAGGAAAATAAAGTGCTACCAGGTATGAATCATACCACATTCGGAGTTGAACTGCCTGTGGAATTGAGTAAGGTTTCATTTTTATTGGTTTTAAATCATCTGAAATCATTAGTCGCACACATCCAAAAAATTCCAGGTTGGATGTGGCGGTTTTCATGATGATTCCAGCAGAAGCAAAATTTTCTCTATATCTTATTTTAGCTTCTTACCTCTCTTAAACCCTAAACAACCATAGAAAATATCTTTCAGTTCCCACTTAAAATGAAAACCCTCATGCATGTGTGACTGGACAATGTTGGAAATGCAAGCTGATTTGTTATAAATGGTGCTGATTTTCTTCTTTTTGCTCCTAAAGGAGCTCAAATAAACAAACACCATAAGGTTTAGATTCATAGATTATTTTATCTTCACACCATTCGTATTGTTTTAAACAGTAGGGTTTAAAGTTGCAAAAATTTCCTTGCCAGACGTATTCTTTGCATCATTTGTAGAATATTGTTTTCAATGGAAGGGTTTAGAGTTGTGGAAATATCCTTGTAAGAAATATTGTACAAGATGATGTATTTGCACTTCCAGCTCTTTCGATTGAATCTGCACCTTTCACATTTGGAAATTTGCACAACTTCGAGGGATTCTGTTTTAAACAGCACATGCAAAAGCTTTTAAATTTGCATTATTGAAAAAAAAATTAAAAATCTCTCATAGTTTTAAGCAAAGCAACAAAAATCTTTTGGGGAAATGTTTGGCAAGCCAAAGGTATAAGATTCTTTATAAAAATAGGGGAAAATGCTAAAGAAAAAAAGAGAAGAGGCAGTATAGAGATATAGACAGCAAACAAAAATGGGAGCAGAAATCTGGGGTTTGCAACCCCCAGCAGGGTCAAGGGGCAGCATTAACTAAAACATTGTATATAGTATAATTTAAATTGACATTCTTGTTTATTTATTGAATTATTTCATGTTTTGAAAACAAAAAAAAATAAAAGATCAGATTTATATACTTCAAACTTAAGCACAAAAAAAATCCATTTTTAATTGGCTGACTTCCAAACTTTTTCCTCGCTGATTTGAACTCAAACCCTGACATTGTCTTAGATTACAAAAATACACTTAAGGAGGGATCGTAAACATTGTTGTCCCTCCAAGAAGGTGAGCACTCTACCCACTGTTAGATATGTGTCCAGCACAG
Organism: Sequoia sempervirens; assembly: GCA_007258455.2. Taxonomy (NCBI): domain Eukaryota; kingdom Viridiplantae; phylum Streptophyta; class Pinopsida; order Cupressales; family Cupressaceae; genus Sequoia; species Sequoia sempervirens. The sequence continues at coordinate 132,403 of VDFB02144509.1, read as the reverse complement.
GCTGGGTTATGTGGTGCAGAATTTGTTTGTCTGTTTTCATCATGCATCATTTGGATAATGGAGTTAAATCTCATTAAAAAATCTAGTATTTTCATTCAAAATTATATTTACCATGAAATAAACTCTAACAAAATGTTCAAAACTTTCAATTGAACATTTGCCACTACAAATGTGATTAAAGATGAAGAATTTTCATTCAAGTTGTACTGATTTACCACCAAATGAACTTCAACAAAATGTTTGAAACTTTCAATTGAAGATTTGCCACCACGAATATGATACAACATGAAAGCTTTCTCCATAATAGTTGGTCTTTTTATCAACAGCAGGTCCATAAATCATACCTCTTTCCATAACTTGGGCTCCGACGATACCGTGGACTACGACTTCTAGGCCGGCCACCATAGTCTGCCCTGCCTGATCGTAGATTACACTCACGTGCAAAGTGGCCAGATTCTCCGCATTTGTAGCAGCTAAGATCATCTCCTCCTCTACCACAACTCCCACGTGCACCTCCACCAGAACTGCGGGAAAGCTCAACCCTCCAATCATTCTTACCTGCAAAAAGACATTATATTGTAGAACCTTGTAAAAACTTAAGAGCAAACAAAAACACTCCAATACTCTAAAATTACATCGTATATTGGTAAATTTAATATGTACCAAATAGTATGTGCTTCACAATATGCATTAGTGCCCTTGGTCATCACTATAAACAAACTAGTTTCATCTCAGAGCGACTAACATGCCTATCTAAAGACTAAGTAGCTTCACATCAATCTTAGGGAATTCAAGAGATCGCTTCATTTCTAAAGCAGAAAATATTCCAGGAATTGTATGCAACTTTATGATGTTCACTTTGATATTGGAATCATAATCTTTCACCAGAAAATCCCCCTGCCATATCTTATCAATAGCTTAAGACTTCATATACCTTAATCAGGCAAGTATAACCAAAATGTATCATATCTGCCATGAACTAACAGTTTGTTCCATCAAAGGTTAAATTGACTTCTGCCAATGCTAGGCAATTTTAGAAACATCTGAAACTAAGTGGCGTGGAGCCAAAAGAACACGATGTATATGAGAAAAGCACACAGAAATTTATCAAAAAGCAAAAAGTAATCTTATTCTTGGTTAAATGATTTGACACCAGCTTAGGAGCAGGTGCAGACACATGCAAGAGCACCATTTGCTTATCCTTAGTTACACAGTTTATTAGGATCAATTGATGCTAAACAGTTAGTAACATATTTACTTCGGTTGACTGTTTCAAGATTTGCATGCAAATTCAAACAAAGACAGATAATGGTGCTAATCACAAACTATAGGAAACTAAGATGATATTTTGTGGTAACGTTACAACTGCAACCTGCTGTCTTTTAAAATAATTCATCCATCAAACAGAAGAGGAGCCATTTTTCTCTTCTAGAACAAGACCCCAATTATCTGATAACAAAGAAAATATATATAGTACTCAGGTTCAATGGTAAGGAGATTCTTACTTGCACCTGATGGGCACTAATTGAAAGGAAAACTCACAACAAAACTAGTTGATACAAAGTGGTAAAATAACACCACTTCTGAGAGAATAAATTTACTACAATTTTTTTCTACAGTCCATGGACCACAACTGATCAAAACAATTCTAGGCACAGAACAATAAATAGGTGTCATACGCATCAACCCGAAAATGCACCAGATATTATGATCCCAACTCCTACAACTGTAAATAATCTCAAACGGTACAAAATACGTATACAGGACAATACAAAATTGATAATGCTATGTGCATAGTCCCACTCCTTGTGGCAAAAGTCCGGACAACCCCATGGATCCCAACTGATTAAAATATTAAATACAAAAAACACCATACACTAGAGTCTTGAATCCTGACTCCTACACCTATAATTAATCTCAAACAGTATGAAGTGCATTTGTGAGGAGACAAATTATTGGTTTTGTGAATAATCACAGTATAGATAGCAACTTGGAAAACCTAAAATGCTCTGTTATAACAGGATACGTACCACTCAGTTCCTTTTATTACATCCTGAACATTATCATTAAGAATGTTCGGATATGATGTGGCATCTATTTATTTAACATTGCACAAGAAAGTCATAAGGTTTACACTCAATGTCTTTCACACAACCACTTGTGAATTCAGTTCCTGAGATGATAACAAACTCATTACTCTGAAGTTGGAATGTTGACCACAACAACTTGTCATTAATGGTGAAGATGAACATGAAAGTGCATATCATGTAATCACTCAATATAAATTTGTTCCTGCTATATTTGCAAAAGAACCTTGAAGATCATAAAACTCATTCAGTCAAGAATATTTTATTGATATAATTAATGTAAGTATGACTAAACATATGTTCATGTACTCCATATAGCATAATAATCCCAAAGAATAACAAAAATCATCACAGCTACAGTGTGAAAACAATATAAAGCAAAGAGATGGTTACATACAAAGTCAAGATAACTTAATAAGGATAGGCCAATACCAGGTACACCATTCTGAAAAAATCGAAATTTGAGGCAGTTAACCTACAAATAGAAAATACTTTTGTTTCTTTGTTGTATCCAATTATAAAAGAGAACATAACAATTTTCATAGTATAAGAATTGTAAAATTTAAAATTAAAACATAATTTGAAATATCAAAATCATACCATTCAAACCCCGTACAGCATCATTTGCATCCCTACGATCCTCAAATTCAATGAATGCAAAGCCAGGTGGTTTCCGAGCTACCCACACACTGCAAATTGTCAGAGGGAGTACACATAAAAAGCAGTTATAAAAGCGAATGTCTGATACATTCAAATGTAAAATCAATGTGCATTTCCTCTTTATAAAATTATATCTAGAAACCAAATGCCAACCAAAATCTCAAATAATATTTACACGGAGATGAATTTTGAATTTCTAGTTCAGTGAGATTACTAAAAAAATCCAACATCATTAGTTCACCAAGAAAAGTTCACACATTAGAGAAAGGTCACCAAATGTGAATTGTTCACTTGATATTTCCTAGTTTCATTATGTCAATCAGAAATAAAAACTAGACTGTGAGACTGTCTATTAGACTAAGCTCAAAGTTAAGAGGATCTAAAACACTATTTTGTAAATTTGAGTTTTCTTCTAATCTAAAAATCTAAAGACAAAGAAATACAAATTAATCACCAAAAAAATCCAGGTCAAAGGCCAATGCCTAGTAGATTTCCAGTTGCTCATCTTGAATCTCCCTACAATAGAGAAGTAGAAACTATCATCAAGTAATGTCTGGAAATCTTAAGAAATGAGTTGCCAAAAATAAGAAAATGGAATACTAGCATGAAGTCGTGCATCGATATGGGTCACATGCAACCAATACGTAATCTCTTATCTCAAAAAAGCTCAGTATTATGATGCATGGAAAAAAAGACTAGCTCACAAATGCATACCAACCAAACCATAGAAGGAAATGTCTTCTTGGAAATATCTCAGCAAACAAAAAGATATAAGATATTTTCAATTTCTCAGGATATACTCAGCGAAATATCAAGAACCCAAAATATGCAGAAAAATTCAAATAAAAATGAGTAAGAGATAAGTGATATTTTTATATTTAAAGCCATCCTAATTGTATGGAGAGTGAGAGAGTGAAAGTAAAGAAGAGTGCATGCCATGAATTCTGAAATTTGGATTTTTCTTATTAATTTTGAGATCACTGATTACGGTGCACACTGCATAGTGTGCAACAGTAAGTTTGAAATTTTGCTTATTTTGCAACTTTCACCCTACAGTTTTGCACTCATTTTGGTGTCCACACCACTAGTCACAATTAGGCATCATTCAGCCAATTTGCTGATCTTTGTACCAATCAAAAACGTGCGATACCTGGACAAACAGCCTTAGGAACTCACCCCCTTTCATCTCCAGAAGTTTAAGCAGTTGTATCACTGGGGTCACTGGGAACCCCTTGATGCTCACATCCAGATACAAGCATCACCCCATTGCTTGTGTCCATGTTCAAATTTTAGGTTTTGGCTCTGAAACCATTGTAACCCTAAAACTTACTATGTTTTCCACAATTATCTTGCACAATTTCACCTATAAAGCTAGTTTTTGCCTCATTTGTTAGGGTTCATTGGGTTCACTTGATTTTCACTCAATTGATCACTCTATTCTCAGTCTCACTCAAGCTATCTGAAGTTCAAAGAGGAGTCCATGCTTATGTTGGTTTGGCTCCGACCAAGTGCTAGAGGTAGGGCACAAAGCTAGAGGATGGAATATTGAAGACTAGAAGCCCCCATTGTGCCCCAAAGCCATTGGTCACCTTGAATCCTTCTCCTCTCTCCATTCCCTTACCACTAATCCTCCTATTTCCTTCCAATCACAGCTTCCTCCATTTCTCCATATTCCTTTGATACCATGCCAAAACCTTTACCATTATCTTAGTATGCAGATTTAAAAGCTTTCCCTTATTCCTTTTCTCTCTATTTTCTAAATTTTGTGATCTCCACTATCCTCTTTTCCCTCATCACACTCACACTCCAGTAGAGCATAGAATAACACCTCCAGTTTGTATTCTAGACATTTATTTTTCTGCATATACCACAATTGACACCCACACTAGGGTTCACACACTCCAATCATTCCTATGTGCCATTGTTGAGGCTGGAATAAGCGAAATAGAAGACTGACTGAGGCAGTTTCCCATAAAGCACACTCAAAATTTCGTGTCCCCAACTTAGCTGCTTAGATATCTATTCTGGAGCATGATGCTCAAATTTTGCAAGCATAGTGAGCATCAGAAAATTTGCACAAGTATTTCCAAAAAAATTGAAGGCTATATAAAGCTCCTGGGCACCAGCATCCAGGAAGACACCAACTCCCAACTGCAAGCAGCAACACCCTATTTTGAAAAGTGCTTAGATTCAGGAGAAATTCTCCAGGGATACTTTGCTTAGCCTCATTTTTTTATAGACATGTCCTAACCTTTTTTCTCAAATTTTCTTCAGTAGCATAGTTTCATTTCTAATTTCCATTCCCAGCTCTCCTACTTCGGTTTTAAATTAGATTAGTGTAGCTTCTGATTTGAACATTGTTAATAAACTGGTTTATTTCATTGCCAAATACATAGAAAGGAAGTTTGTTATTTCTAAGAAAAACTATTAGGAGAAGCTAAAATCTATTCCTGCAGTTACTTCAAGTTCAAAGTTCAAACCCTAAAAATCAATTATAAAATACAAATGTCAAGCTACAAAACAGTACAAACTACAAAGAAATCCAAAATAATGATCAATACTAATAGAGAAACAACATACATTTGAATAAAAAACTAGAAATGCATACAAATATATATGCACACACTTAAAAAATAAAATAAAACAAAAACCAAATATATATATCTACATAAATAAATAAAAAATTTAAAATAATAAAATCTAAATAAATAAAGTAAAAAATTGCCAATAGTGGCATGGTGAGATGGTTAAGTTGTTGTGTTGTTATTCTTGCCATCATGGTTCAAACCCCATTGGGGTGTAATTGTTAGAGAATTTATATTGGGGATGAGGGCCCCCATTTGTGGCCTCACCGGTTCATAGTTCCAGGTCAAAAGCATTTACCCCTCTTAATAAAAAAAAATAAAGTAAAAAAATTAAAATTAAAAAGCCGAATTAAAAGAAAGCATAAAATAATAATAAGGAAAATGACTTTTTATTCTATGTGGCACACTAATTATGATAACTTTTGTTAGGGAATAAGAAGAATAGACAAGAGAGTTCTCGAGGAGAGATGGCTCTGCACGGCGACTGGGTGAGAGCTAGGGCCCGCGTGCCCTAGCTCTTCTTTTCTACGCTCTGTCTGTGCTCGGCGGCCGCCGTGGTGGTGCGTTCTCAGGGGGGGGTGTTTGCTGTTGTTCAGGGGTGCGTGGGTTGGATTGGGGTTCGACTAGTGTTTAGCTTGTGGGCTAACTTCGTTTCTACGTTTTTTGCTGCGCTTGGCATTTCCTTGGCGGGTGTGTACAGCGATCTGAGATTGTGGGTCTCTTGCCCCATCTCTCTCCTTTTGGTGGGGTGGTGCTTTTCGATCCATGGAGAATCAGGGTTGTGTTATGTCTGAGATTTCCTCTGGGGATTTGGAAATGGTAGATCCGTCTTCTTCATTGCATGCCAGTGGTAAGGATTTGATGGGTAAACCCCAGTCTGGGGATGGGGTATTCTCTTCAAAAGGGATGCTTTGAATTAAAAAAGTAAACGGATGTTTGGAGAGATCCGAGGATCGACTGGTGTTGGTTATTCAACCTGAGCAAGTTTTAGAGGATGTTGACTACTGGTGTAATCATGCCCTTATTTGCAAATTTTTGGGCCTTCGTCTTTCTCTACCTGTGTAGGATTCCTGGGCACGTCGGGTTTGGAACCCAGAAGGTGATATGGAGATTATTTTGGTTGCAAATAATTACTTTCTGGTTATTTTCTCAAGCATGTCAGATAGGAATAGGGCATTCGAAGGTGGCCCTTATTTCTTTAACCAGGTGGGGCTCTTCATTAAACCTTGGCACATGGGCTTTAACTCTGCCGAAGAGATCCCCTCGCGAGTTCCTGTGTGGGTTCGTTTGCCGAGGCTTCCTTTGGAATTCTGGAGGGAAGATATTCTTCACTCAATCTCATTGCTTCTTGGAAAACCTGTGGGATCGGCTACACAAACTCAAGATCGTAAGGTAATTTCTTTTGCTCGTATTTGTGTAGAAGTTGATTTAAATAACCCATTACCAGATTCTATGGAAATTCGCTTGGGATCATCTTCTTGGATCCAGCAGCTAGATTACGAGACCCTACCTTTTAGATGTAGAATTTGTCATGAATATGGTCATTTACACCGCAAATGCCCCAAAAAGAAATTCTCCCCCTTGGATACCTCTGGACCTCCTAAGGGGGACAAGGGGAAGGCTCCTTTGTCCAATGAACCTGTAGATGATGAGGGTTTTACTCAGGTTAAGCCCCGTAACAAAGGCAAGGGCAAGAAGAGAACCTGGTTGGATAGGCAGAATGATGGCGCTTTTAACAGGTTTGATGTTTTTGAGGACTTGGTCCAAGAGGAAGGTATTCCAATTGAGCTCTCTTCTGGGGCCAAGGGTCTGCATGAGGTTCACGATGAGGATGCAAAGAAAGAGGATCAGATTCTATCTCCAGAGGACCATCAGGTTGTACAGTTGGCTATGGAGTTGCCTTCCCAGATTCAGGATATCAAGGATCTTCAGGGGTCACAGGCTCCAATGAGTTCTGCAGTGGTGGCTTTGGATCCCCCTGCTCCTAAGGGGGCCTCAGATTCTGTGAAGGGAAACAAAGCTCCTCCTAGTCTAGGTTTACATCAGAAATCCTTTAAAAAGGGGCCGCTTGATAAACTATCAAGGAGTGGAAGGAAGACTGATCAAGAGAAGGTCAAGATTATGGGTGATACTTTGGTTGAGTCTGGGTCTGTGAAACCCATTGATTCCCACTTCTCCCACCCCCATAAATGATTGTTTTATCATGGAATGTAAGGGGGTTGAACAACATCCCTAGACAAAAGGCTGTTCGAAGACTAATTGAATCTCAGTCTCCTGATGTGGTCTTTATTCAGGAAACTAAGCTTACAGTGGATGGTTTGGATAATTGTGCTTCGCGTATCTAGCCCCAGGGCAATTGGCAGGGGGAAGGTGCTCTGAACAGTTCAGGGGGGTTGGCTTGCTTCTGGAACCTGAGGAAAATTCTCCCCTTATGGTGGATTTCTAGTCGGTCTTCCATTTCTCTGGTTGTCTCTAGTTTTGAGACTGGAGAGAAGTTTCTTTTATCCAATATTTATGCTCCTACTGATCTTTCAGGTAAGTCAAATCTCTGGGCTCACATCAGATTCATTCGGGCCCTGGACCCGTTTCTCCCATGGATTATGGCTGGTGATTTTAATGTTGTTACTTGTTTGGATGAAAAACGCGGTGGGCTAGCCAGGCTTGATCCTTCTGCTAATCTTCTTAGGGATTTGATTGCTTCCTTGAATCTCATTGATGTGAAACCTACCAATGGTGTCTTTACATGGAACAATAGGAGATGTGGTGCTGAGGCTATCTCTGAAAGGCTTGATAGATTTCTGGTTTCCTGCTATTGGATGAACAGTAGGTTGCTCACTAGTTCTGAAATTCTTGATTGGAGGGGCTCTGATCACTGGCCTATCAAGCTCTCTGTCACCGCTTATGGAGTCACCAAAAATCCTTCTTTCAAATTTCAATTGATGTGGTTAAGAGATCAGTCCCTGCATGATCTTATGGGGGATTGGTGGTATGAGGGGATGCCTGCCCATGGGATGGCCATGTTCACTTTCAATAAAAGGCTTCAACATGTGAAGTATAGGCTTAAGAGATGGAATAAACAATGTTTTGCGAACCTGCATGCTCAGAAGATGGTTGCTCAGTCCAAGCTGGATAACATCACTCGTCAGATTCGAGACCAAGGGTTGACCTTTGAGTTGAGTAAAGCAGAGTCCTTGGCTCTGAAGGGTTTAGAAGAGTGGGAGCTTCGTGAGGAGATCTTCTGGAAGCAGAAATCTCGTGTTGATTGGCTTCAGGAGGGAGATAGGAACACTGCATTCTTTCATAATTCGGTTAAGGCTAGGAGGCAGGGGAATTCTATCTCCTCTCTTGTATCACCTGAGGGGGCTCAACTCTCTTCCTGTGCTGATATTTCCAGGGAAGCAGTCAACTATTTTTCAAACCTATTTTCCAGGGAGGATCTTGCTGCTAGGGCTGAGGAGAGGGCTATCTTGGATTGTATTCCCCACCTGGTCTCTGCTGAGATGAATGGGGCTCTCTTAGGCCCTATTTTGCTTCCCAAATTAGAGAAAGTGGTGTTTAATTTGAAAAAAGGTAAGGCTCCTGGCCCGGATGGGTTTCCGATTGAGTTCTTTCAGGAGTTCTGGGAAATAATAAAGTTTGATCTCCTTGAGGTGGTTCAGGAATCTCAGAGGAACAAGCAGATGCTCAAGTCCTTAAATTCTACTTTCTTGGCTCTCATACCTAAGAAGGAGGGGGCTAATCAGCTTGTCCATTTCAGGCCTATTGCTTTATGTAATGTTGTTTACAAGATAATCACCAAATTGATTGCAAAGAGACTCAAACCACTCCTTGGTACTTTGATCTCTGTAGAATAGGGTGGTTTTGTCGAAGGAAGACAAATTTTGGATGGTGTTGTGATAGCAATGGAAGCTATTCATTCTATGGCTAACTCTAAGGAGAAGGATATTTTTATTAAACTTGACATGGCTAAAGCTTATGATCAGGTGAGCTGGGAGTTCTTACAGAAAATTCTCTTGGCATTTGGCTTTGATGCGGAGTGGGTGAATTGGGTTCTTAGTTGTGTGACCTCGTCCTCATTCTCAGTTCTCATTAATGGGGAACCTTCGGATTTGTTTAGTGCTTCTCGGGGACTCCGGCAAGGGGACCCTTTATCTCCCTATCTATTCATTATCATGGCGAAGGGTCTTGGAAGATTTATTAAATCTCAGGTGAGGCAGGGTCTTATCCAAGGTTGGAGTTGGAAAATTATCTTCCTTCCTACTCTCATCTTCAGTTTGTGGATGATATTGGGTTGATGGGCATGGCTAGGATTAGTGAGGCTGTGAACTTCAGGAGAGCATTAGACATCTATTTGAAGGCTTCAGGTCAATGTATTAATGATAACAAATCCTCCATTTATTTCTTTAATACCCCTCAGCTTATTCAGAGCAGGATTGCTAGGATCCTTAGATTTCAGATCGGTTCTCTTCCCTTGATGTACCTTGGGATCCCTTTGGCTTTGGGATCTCAGCGTAGGGACTACTGGCAGGGGATTTTGGATAAATTTCGGAGTAAGGTTAGTCATTGGACTTACAGATGGTTATCTTCTGCTGGGAGAGTGGTTCTTCTAAAGATTGTGGTGCAGTCTCTCCCCATTTATAGGTGTTGTGTGCAGGTTCCCCCTTCCACCTTTGTGAGGGATTTTGATGCTCTGTCTCGGCAATTTCTTTGGTCAGGCAACCTTCTTTCCTCAAAGTGGAGTCTGGTCAAGTGGGAGTCTGTTTGCAGGCCGAAGCATGCTGGGGGCCTCGGTCTTAGGTCTATGGCTCTTGTTGTCACGGCCTTGGCTGCTAAGTTGTACTGGAGGTGGTGTAACAATCAGGATCAGGATTGGGCTAAGATTCTTGCCCACAAGTACCTTCCTAGGGCCGATAGCCTTGATGTGCCACAACTTGCTTTGCTGGGTAAAGGTTCTTGTATTTGGGATACCCTTAAGAGGGGAGCTCAGTTGATTAAGGAGGGTCTCTTCTGGATCTGCATAGAGGCTCTGATGCCCTGTTTTGGCAGGACTCTTGGGATGGCCACCCTCCCATTCTTTCTAGCTTCCCTCAGCTTCAACCTCTTTGCAATATTTTTTCTAATGCTGGATGGACTAAGGTGGAACATTTTAAAACAGTCAAGTGTATTGGTCAGGCTGTGGTGGCTTGCTGGAAGGACCCGCTGGAGTGGCCCATGGGTGGCTCTAATGAGGATCATGTTGTTCTTACTAGAGTTTTGGAGGGCAAGCTCTGTAGCTCCCTTAACGAGAGGGATGTGTTGGCTTGGAGTCCTAGTCCAAAAGGGAAAATTTACTGTGGCTCAAGGCTATGCTATGCTTGACAGGAACTTACATGGTCCAGCTGAGGTGCACTGGTGGAAGAAGGTTTGGGACAACTTTTCTTGGCTCAAATGCAACTTTTTCTTATGGTTGCTTGCTCAGAAGAAGTGCCTCACTTGGGAAAATCTTCGCAAGCGAGGTTTTCAGGGACCTTCTATTTCTTTCCTTTGTTCGCACAATGAGGAATGTACCTCCCACCTGTTCTTTCTTTGCCCTTTCTCTAGAGAGATATGGCATAGATGGTGGGAGGCTTGGCATCATGGTTGTATTCATGCTACCTCTCTAATTGATTTTTGGGAGAGTTTGGGTAGGCCTCCAGCGAAGACTTCTTTCCTGCAGGTGGCCTGGTCTGTTGGGCCTATTTTCATCCTCTGGAACCTTTGGCTGGAGAGGAACCATAGAGTTTTTTGTGGATCCAAATTGGGAAGTTTTCAATTATGGAAGAAGATACTTACCAGCTGTGTCACAAGGTTTCGGCGAACTTCAAGGATGAAGTTCAAATATTCCCGAATTTGAAAGTTCTGTTTAAAATTCGTTCATATTCGTTCATATTCGCCCATATTCGTACGGAAAATTATTAAAGGCTTTTTTAGGGTTGCCCAAGCGATTTTTTTATAAAAACGTCACTCCCATACGCTAGTAACACACAGCCGACTTTGAGTATTGATAAAAAAATCATCTGAGAGCAATCACGAGTTGGATTTTTCTGTCTGAGAGCGGTCGCGAGTTGATTTCTGGTGTGATTAAGATAAGGGTGATTTCACTCTTGCTCGCAACTTTGAGATTCAACTCTCTTGCTCGCGACTTTGAGATTCAACTGTCCTGCTCGCCATTTCGTTTGCCCGCTCCTGTGTTTCCCAGCTCCTGCATATCCTAGCTCGCGCGTCCAAGGCATCGCATTCTACAGAAAAAACCAGGGCGTGGCGTGCGTCGCATTCTCCAGGTAGGTCTTCGTCTCCGTCCGCACCTGCTGAATTTCTTCTAAATTTGTATAGTTAGGCTTTTAATATTTAGGTTTAATAAAAATATAGGCATATTTTAACTTTGTTCTTAATTTTTAAAATAAAATTTAGTATTTTAATTTTAATTTATACTATATTTTTAGAATTATAAATATACATATATAATATATTTATTTTAAAATAAAAATATGTTAGATTATTAATTTATTATTATGTAAATAAATACAATTTAATGTTTTATATGTTAAAATGCAGCATTCTTAATAGTTAATAGTAATACTATATTCTATTTATAAATTATAAGAATGCTGCATTTCAGACAATATTATGGATATATTACTTATATTTATTAAAAAATAAAATAAAAATACATAAGGCGAATTTAATCCGAATTTTATACTTTTCGAATTTTTTCCCGGCCGAACTTCATCCGAATTTCAAAGCTGCCGAACTCGAATTTGAATTCGAACCTTGTGACTTAGCTTAGCAGGCTTCAGGAGACTATTTCAGCTAAGTGTGATATGTCTGAAAATACTGATCCTGGTGATCTTGCTATTTTGCGGAATTTGAACCTAGGGGATAGGAGAAGGGGAAGCATTGCCGGAAGAAGACCCCGTCATGTCAAGCAACGGGTATGTCGGGATGGAAGGTGGGCGCCTCCCCCGGTGGGGGTCCTAAAGATTAATACGGATGGCTCTTCTCGTGGGAACCCTGGTCATGCTGGTGTGGGGGGCATTGGTAGAGGTAATGTGGGTGGTGCAGTTTTTTTCTTCTCTATTTACAAAGGTCGGCATTCTAATAATCTGATGGAGGCCCTAGCTATTAAGATTGTTGTTGAGCGTGGATGTTCTTTAGGATGGAGGAGGATCATTTGTGAGTCAGATTCTCAAATTGTTGTGGATATGTTGAACAACCAGAGGTTGGATGATGTTAGTTGGCAATTAGCCTTTGTGGTGAGACAGATTCTGAGTCTTTGCAATTCCCTGGATTTTGTCTCCTTTTGTCATATCCCTAGAGAATGGAACAAAGTGGCTGATTGCCTGGCGAAGTGGGCCTCTGAGAATGTGGATGGCTGGGATATTAGCGGAAGGGAGGGGTTACCTTCTGACTATCTTGGGACCCTTGAGAGGCTATTAGTGGAAGACATGAATATGTAATGTTGTTGTTGGTTGTTCTGGTGGTGGTGTTGGTCTAATGGGCCTCTGGCCTGTGCCTTGTACTTTGGTTTTGATGGAATAAATTTTTTACCCCTTCTTTTAAAAAAAAAAAAAAGAAGAATAGACAAGATTATGCAATGAAATTTGCAAAGGAGTGCAAACAGTTTAAGTGATTTCTGGAAAAGGAATTAAAAATGTACAAAATGGGGCACCGGAAAAGAAAAGCAAGGAATTAATTTACAGAAAATATGGAGATGTGGTGTGTGGTCAAAGAATGAAAGTGCAACAGTTATGACAGCAGGAACTTGATTTGTGAAATTTGCCAGGAATGCAAATAACAAAAGTAGATAAATGTAGGGAGAATAAAAGTTCGTAGAACATTTCTAAACCACGAAAAGGCACCAAACCTGCAAAAAATTAAAATGAAATGCGGGCAATAAATGAAGAGGACGAGAATGTCAGATCCTGCAGAAAAAACCAAAAGATTCTCTATTCTTATTTTGCATTATCAGAAGAAAAAATTTAAAAATCCGAGAATATTAGTGAGCAAATATATATAGAAAATAAAACAAGAAAACTCAAAATATTTTCCTGATATTTAAAAAAATTAATATTTTAAGCAATATCTTAGGTCAAACTATTGTAGTTTGATCAACAATATTTCCAAAACAGCAAAATTTTCGGGAAAACTGGGTCACCAGCCAAAATCAAACATATCATGATATATTGTGATATTTTCCTGATATCTGCTTTTGTGAATCAAACATTACACAAGCCCAGCTATTCACAGCAGAGGGATATATAGCTCAAGCAAAAAAAGTAGCTCAGAAAAAATTCAAAATAATTCACAATTGAATAAACACAAAGTCAATTGTATGCAAAGGAACTGATTACAAAAACATACACACAATGACAAAAGAAAATCTTAGCATTGATAATACAAATAAAAAATGAATATCACTATAAAAATGTCAGTATCAGCATTTTGCTTCATTCACAAAAATTCATTGAAAACAAAAAAAATTGCCACATAATCATGAAAAGGTTTGATACAAAATATTTATTCCGCATTGAAATGATTGCCATTAATTGTGCACTTTACAACATTTTAACAAGTGAAATTTGGCAGAAAAGATAATTTTTCATATGGTAGTTTAGTTTCCCATATTACACAAGGTAGTTTAGTTTAGTGCCATTAATTGTGCACTTCATAACATCAACAAGTGAAATTTGGCAGAAAAGATAATTTTTCACATGGTAGTTTAGTTTCCCATGTTACACAAGGTAAGAGGACCAGGTGCTTTCCCTACAACTACAACCATTCTCCTTTTTACCAAAGCACGCTACATCCTGGCTTCTAGCTCTCTGCACCCATCTTGATAACAACCTTTCTCATTCCTTTTGGGCAGTTTCCACATTCTTTTCCTCCTACTAAGATGAAGGGCAACAAAATCCAAACTTAAAAATAATCCCTCCAAATTTAGGTCTAAACTTGTCACAGATTGAACGTATCAGTGAGAGTAAGCCTTCAGCATCTTACATCAGGCCCTCTGGATTTATCACCTCCAGATGGTCTTTTGTTTAAAAGGAAAGATTCATTTTTTTAAGTCCTCTTGGGTCTTCTTTACTGTTTGATTTGAAATCATATTGAAATTTGGAAAAATCAAGTAAAATGCCTAGTTATAAAAAATGCACTTCAATTCCTTATTTTAACTGTGCTTATTTTCCAATGTGGTCCACTTCAATATGGATTTATCTGCCTAATGATCCACTCCACTTATGGGTAAAAATTTTCCCATATTTAATTGGCAACAACTAACAAGTTAGTGTAGCTTGTACATGTATAAAGGTCCAGCCACAGAATAGTAACCACTTTTGACAGGGCTTTCATGGATCTATATTTGTCCCAAAGACCAAACTGCGAAAATAATTTTACAAGGCTTGGTTGTTTACCACTAAACTCTTTGACCATGCAAAAGTGGATTTTTTATTCAATACAAACCATGTTCACAACTTCACAGAAAATGCTCCAATATGTCAAATCATTAAGGCACAGTAGAAGTCATCTTGATACCCAAAAGAATAAAATCATGCAAGAATCTCACCATATTCTTTGAATGAACCAGTCAAATCAAGAACTTTCAAGCTTCATTCTCAAGAATCTAAATGACACTGTGTTGGACGACCAAGGAACTAAGTAAGTAGAGGAAAAATCTCACTAAATTCTTTGAATGAATCAGTCATATCAAAAACTTTCAAGCTTCTTTCCCAATAATCTAAACTACAGTGCGTTGGAGGCCCAAGTAATTAAGTAAGTAGAGATTATTGAGTCTCCACCAACATAACTACAAACCCAGAATTCTCCTGTCCATTCTGATCACAATTGTATTGCCCAGGGGTGATTTCAGAAATCCGTGGCAAGAACTCAGGATTTAATTGCCACGGATTTAAGCAACAACCAATAAGAATCAAATATATGATAATTGTTGTTTGCATAAAAAAAATGGAAGGAAGCTTGAATACATGAAAGAAGTAGGTGAGATTCTCTAGCATTAACTAATGTTAGGTAAATGGATAGTCAATGGGACCAGCAAGCTATTAAGTTAGAATTATGGATAATTTAGTTTTCAGTCTTTTCTATCTTGAAGACTGCAGCCATATTGCTTGTCTGACTATAGTAGATTCACTGTTTGGGATGTAGCTCCTCCCATCTAGAGTCTATCTAATGTGTACCAATCGACAGCGAGACCTTTGTTTGCACCGTATATTATTTACAAAATAATTAGATTCCACAGGGACACATCTCCAACCTTCAGTTTCCCATCCCTGACCCAGTTACCTAGCCCTGCGGCGTTTAACTATTTACGTAACAGTCCTAAAATTTTGGAAGTACCAAGAATCCCTCTTTTGCATTCCTGTGATTCTTCCCCCCTCAAAAAGTAGACTTCGTGGAACATAGCTGAAAATTATTTTTTCCTGTTAGTAAAAAGGAAAGGTTATTCTCACATTCATTATGGATTACGCATGCCAACTGATGTACGGTCATGCTCACCTCAGCTACCAATATAACATAACCCTGACGACACAGGTGAATGCAATGAATCGCAGGGAAATTGGCAGGGCAATTAGCGATATATCGATCGACATGGGATCTTTACTCATGCTGCATTGTACTCAGTACACAGTCTATGACATAAAAATTAAAAAAACGTATTCAAACACAATCCATAAAACCCTAGAAACCCTAAATAAGAGCTAAAACCTTGGCAAAATCAACGTCCTATGGAAAAAAGAGAGAAAACCCCACCTGCGCAATACACCAAAGACTCTGAACTCATCCTCCAGCTCCCGCTCGGTTACACGAGGATCCAAGTTCCCGACGTATATGCGAGCCATTCCTTCTTAGTTTGACTAACTTTCAAAATCAGCTTCCAAAACAAATAAAGGTAAAACTATTAAGCAAACCCTGATTTGGACCGCTCAGCTGATTTCAGAGACAGATTTAACAGAAAAAGCTCATATAAATTAATAAAAACAGAGCCAGAGAGATGACCTTCACAAGGGATGTCTCATGTGATCAAAGTAGCTACGGAATTTTAGAAATAGGAGAAAAACAGGTTGACGATAAAATTGTTCCACAAGGTTTTTTGAAGTCCGATTGAGGTCGGCCATGTGGCATCGTGGAGGCTCCTTTTCGAAAGTTCATGAGATTGTTTCGTGCATTTCGGCACGAACTAAAATGTTCTTTTTCGAAATGTCTTTTTATATATCTAGCATGATATTAGGGGAGGGGGGCTCATAATGGTTCACTCAATTTTCGAAGGTCTATGTGGAGAGTCATGTGGTTTAGAAATAAATAATAAATGATAATGATGTCATGTAATTTTTGGTGGATCTATTAATTTTGTTTTTAGTCAATTAGATTGAATTTGCTACATGTTATAAATATGTTACATGTTATGTTTCAATTGGTTTGACATGTTCATTACTTGTCTGTTTGGACAGCTAACCAATCGTTGGTCAAGTCCACCCTCAAACGCTGCATGGCGGAGACCTGGCAATGGATCTAACAAACGCGTGACAACTTAATAGTTTTCCATCTTGTATGTCCAATTTCTCGCATTTATCATGTGTTGTCTCCTCAATCCCTTTCATCTAGCCACTTGTGTCCCTCCCCATTTACTCAACCTGAATGGCGCATAATTCCAAGGCCTTAGATCATTTAATGCTCCAAAACCTCACACATCCTACTCATTTTCACTCATTTCCTACATGCATCTTCTGGAGTCTTCATTGCCTTAGGCACCAATACATGTTTTGCTCCGCTCTCTACAAAAAACCTTCAACACCAATACATGTTTGGCTTCGACTATTCTTCCTTGGATAGCTCAACGATGATATTAGGGTCATGTCTCTGATATGCTTCAGTATCCAACACAACCTTCTTTCAACCCAAGTGAGGCTTTTACCCTCACTAAGGTTGTACCATTGTCTCGTGTTTGTTGTTGCTTCTTTCTTCAAATTAATAAAATTTGTGTTCAATCACTAGAAGGTTATGTTAATTTGTTGGTGATTCTAAAATAAATATTTAAAAGGTTTCTCTAATTAAATTCTTAATGTGAAGGTTATGTTGCTTTTTGGGTGCTTCCAGATTTTGTCTTCATAAACACAGTTACTTTAACAAGGAAAACATGAATTTGTTCAAATACCACCATGACTTATTTAATGGGTTTTCAGTCTCCAAATTGGTTTATTCTTTGTTTTAATATTAGAGTTTTTTAATATTATGATAAAACAATGAGGGTGTGAATGCTTTGGATGTAGTTGAGTTTGTCTTATTTTCTTGCATGCATTCATTTGTTCTTCATTTAAAAAATAATTAATGTGTAGTTCTTCATTTGATTTAAAATATTTGTAAAATTTCATATAACAAATATTTTGAGTTGTGGTTTAAATTTGTCATCTACTACAAACTAAATATTGGTCATTATTTATAGGTTTATGTAACAAACTAAATATTGGATATTTTATATTTTGTATAGGCTTTTAGGTTGACCTGCAAAGTGGATTCAAAACAAACAACCCAATTGAAAACCTAACGAAATTCTAGTATAGGAATTGAATAATAGATTCAATGTTACAAATGAAAATAAATTACAACCAAAATTAACAAACCCAAATCCACTAGAAATTAAAGCTACCAACCCAAATATGAAATTAATCTAACATGTCTAAATATATATGACAAATGCATGTAAGTTTGACTTAATTTTTGTCAGCCCTTTCTTATAGTTTGTTCTACATTTCAGTCACTTATTATGTCTTCAATAGCTTCAGTTTGACAATTACCCTAAATTTGTCTTGTCTCAATTTTCAAGTCATTTCAGTCATATGTTGGTATATTTGATCTAATAGTTAACCTTATTTAGTCTTGTTAAATTTTTGAAGTCATATATAAGTATGTATGTATATATACATACATATATACATACATACACATGTATATGTATGTATGTATTATATATGTATATGTATATACAAGTACAGATGTATGTATGTGTATGTGTAGAGGAGGAGATTTGCTACTCCCGAGTCTCTAGGACATAGAAGAGTTTATAAGGAGCAAATTGTCCTCAACTATCTCAAAGGCTAAGCTCAAGTGAAAAAGGATGTAACAAAGGGGAGTTTTATGCATTATTTTATGTTCTATGACATATTTTAAAAAGAAGCCAAATAAGCAGGCCTCAAAGGTCTTGGGAGCAAGCAGACTAGCTCATAGCCAGAGGACGACAACGCAATGCATGGACATCCCCACGACGTGTTGTGGTCCTGTACATACCAAAAACAAAGCAAGCTTACTAAAATGCATAGAGCCTATTGATAGTTCAAGAACTGAAATTTGACTATTTAAGAATGCTAAAAATAACAGAAAGTACAACAAGAAAAATACTAAACATGGAAACAAATAAACTAACGAAGCAAAATGACAAGAGATAAAAGAGAGAAATGAACTCACTGAAGGTCCAACACTATGTATCCTCCTGCAAAGCTCCATATGAACAACCTACACACACGGAGACGAGGAAGAAGGTTGGGGTTGTTTTAGGGCTTGCCTTAGTCAAACCCCCATTTTGGTGTTTCCACCTCCATGGACAGCCAAGAAGACAAAGAAATAAAGAAATAGATGATAAATAAGAAAGAGTGACGAGATAAAGAGGATAACACATTAGAATGCAAATATGTTGCTAAACATATATGATAATGTAATAAAAAGAAAGCATTTACCCTCCCTCCAACAAGCTAGTTGAGTTGAAAGAGTGCAACACTTGAAGATAGTCGAGACAATGATGTAGGAGCCCTGAACATGCAATGGAGCTTGAGAAAAATGGTGTAGAAGAGTTTAATATAATGAGAATGCAATACAAATAATGAAAAAATGAAATTTTGAATGATATAATGATTGTAATAGTGAATGAATGAGTTTGAATGAAGAAATGCATGCAAAAGGGTCATTTTTGGGTATGTCTACGACCATAGAGGTGTTACACTTTGTGGGAAAGTGAAAGCATAATGTCTCAATGACCATAGACCCTAGAATCTTGTTAGGACATTCACACAATGCATAGATGTTTACGCGTCGCAGAAGCATCCCCAACAAAAATTCTCTCAAAGATTGAAAACAATGGGCTAAAGGATGAATTTGAAGGAAAATAAAAAAGGAAATTACATTATCATCTTTATTAGGCTAAAGGGAGGATTATGTAATGTGAAATTGCATGGGGTGTAAATTTACAACATTACATTTCTCCCCCACTTTAGCAAGAATATGTATTCTAAACATGTGCGAGCTAAAGTAGAAAGAGGTTGAAGATAATATACTTAGGACGAAGAGGATGCAAGTCTTAATATGGTATATGTGATGTAGAGAAGTTGAGCTAGGACGTGAAGAGAACACAGGTCTTCCATCCTACAAAGTTGACTGCAATCTCACCACAAACATGTTAGATGCAGATAAACACGTTAAGTGAAAAATAGACATGAGACATGACATGACATAATATGATCAGATAAAAGACGGCACTGATAGGTATGGCTAGCAAGGCTAGAGCCCATACGATAAGTGAATAGGCTTGTGGCTGCTACAAATTGTGTTGTGGACAATCACAAAAAGATGAGACAAGTCTAGTTAGGTTGCCCCCAAGCTAGATGAGGAGACATAAGACATCAAGACAAATCTTTTTAAAACAATTTTTTGAAAAATTAAGAATAAGCAGATATGATAGCCCCCCTTTAAAATGATGTGTACTACACAAAGGAGCACATGTCATTCTAAGGAGAAGAGAAATACAAAGAGATGTTGTGGCATGACATACATAGCAAGATTTATCAATGGGATGTTGTCACTCAAGGGACAACACAAAATCCAAAACATCAAGAAAAGCAGAGATGAAGAAAGTAAGAGCACAGGGGGATCCAATTATTTGAGGTCGGAATTGATCATAGATATAGATAAATAAATATAATATAATATGTATGAACAGTCATAACTTCCCAAATAGATTGAAACATGAAGAAAAGCACATTAAGACAAAGTAAAAATTCAAAATTCAAGTCAACATGGAAGAGGCCTAAATGCCCTTATGCTTTGCATCGTCCCTAGTGTGAACCAAATTGTATGACATATAGAAGAATAATGAGACAAATAGAAAAAGTTTCATGATATATTTTCTCTCTTGTATCCAAGTACCTACAAGGGTATCAAGAGTCCTCCAAGTGAGAGCACAAGCACAGGGGAACACAAGCAAACACACAAGTCTAATCCAAAGATAAAGAAGAGGTGTCACTCTAGTCTGACACCTCCAACAAGTCATCTTGCTCCCAATTTAGATCATTGTAGGGGGAGGGAAGACGAGCCTGTAGGGGGATAGCAAGGGCGATGCCTATCGACTCGCCTATAGCAAGGGGCAAGGAGGAGGTTGCCTCAACATCCTCATCAACAAGGTCCTCCAAAGCAAGCATCACAAACTTAGAAAAATAGAAAAAAGGGTAGGAATATCATCCACTAAGTCAAACATACACTTCTTCAAAGTGAACTGTTGCGACTGAATAGGAGGAGGAGGATGAATTGAAGATTCATTATTGACCTCCAGAAGAGGGGCAGTGACAAACTCTAGGGAAGGAGGCGAGGTACTCATCACAAAGACAACACAAGCCAAGGCAAATGAAGATGAAGAAGGTCAAGAAGACCTTTTATGATCATTGTTTGAGACAAGATCATGCTTTGACTTCCTCTTAAGTGGAGGATGTGAAGTCCTCGCAGCAAAAGCGGAGGAAGGAGTTGAATCCGTAGTAGGCACAACCTTTGTGTGAGGCATGTCAACAAACTCAAGGAAAGGAAGAAGATTCGATAAAGAGGTAATCAGAGGTGACTTCGCAAAAGGAGCATTAGTAGAATTTGGCAAATAAATGACTACGTGACTAAAAATTTTAGTCACGACAACTAAAAATGATTGAATTCTGCTAATTTTTTTAACACAGCTATAAATGACTAATTTGATCATCAGGTAAAAAACACAACTAAATAATTAGTCACATAAATAAAAATTAGACAATATGAGTAACAATATCAACATTAGCATTTATTTTTGGTCTATATTACTATTATTATATTATCAATTTTATTTTATATTAACATACATATAACAACATCTTGCCTTCCAACAAACACCTATAAGAGTTGAAGCAATGAGCGAGAGAGGGCATTTAAATTTGTTGGGTGTTTCTGATGATGGAAATGGCAGAGAATTTAAGGATGAGGACGATGCTCTTCATCTGTGGGAGGTTTGGATGCCTCAACGTAATGTGGTGGCTTCTGGGCGGGGTCTTTTTTGGCAGTTTACTGGTTTTGCAAAAGAGTTTGCTATACTTGGGGCCCGACCTAAGGATGCTCGACTCCCAATTTGGGTGTTTCTTCCTCCTGGTGGCCTACGAAGGATTAGTGTCCTTTATTGTATGCCTCTCAGGGGTTTTGTTGTGAGCTACTTAGTTTCTCCGGCCCTAGTGGTGGAAGTTCTCCTTTCTAGCTGCTTTGAGGACTTGGGCTCTCTTGGACGCATTAGTTATGCAGATAAGGGCTCGGCTCTGGAAAACCTTTTGTCTGAGCATGTCCTTGGTGAAGAAGGCTTGTTCATGTGCCTAAATGTTTTTTTCTGGGGAGATTTGTAGTCCCACAAACTGTGTTGTGCTGCATCTTCTCTTTGAAATTAATGGTCTAGTTATAGCTAGTGGATTCTTTGTGTTGTGTTTGTCCCTTAAAGGGTTCTACATCTTGCCCCTTTTCTCCAAAATCTTTGCTATGTTCTGGTGTTCATCTGCATGTTACATAGTTTTGTTTGAGTTTATGTTGGTGGTCGTTGATTTGAGGCTTATGGTAGACTCTTTGGCTAGGTTTTTGGTTGTTTCCTCTTTGTCTCCTGCTGCTTACCTGATGGTTGGAGGTTGGGCGGTTGTTTGTTGTGTTTTGTTATGTTCCTTGTGGATCCCTCATGGGTTCTTTTGGTATTCTACCCTTCCTCAGGTTTGCTTTGCCGCTCTATTTGGGCAGAGTGCTACTACTTTTGGGCTGCTCTGTGTGGTCCTTTTCTTGATCCTACTTTTGGTTGCTTTTGTCCTATTTAGGGACTCTGGTCTTGTGGGTGTTTATGGGCCTTTAATGCTCTATATTTCTTCATTCGAGGTGGGTGTTTTGTGCTTTGGTTCTTCTATTTTGGAGCTACATGTTGTTGCTTCTAAGGGTTTCAAGGTTATGACTGTCTCTTTGATTTTGGTCACTGAGGTTTGGGGTTTGTTTAAGGAGGTGAATGTGATGGTTTCTAATGGTGTTGTTTCTAAAGCTACTTTGGATATGTTGAACTTGAGGTACAAGGTCGCCTTTAAGGCCCCCTTAGCGGGATTGTTGGTTCCTTTGGTGGCAAGTTTGTAGATGGTCCTCAAGGATGTTGTGGATTCTCTTGTTTCAAGAATCTCTTATTTCTTGTCTGTGGTCTTCAATGGATTGCTGATGCTCTTCAAGGATGCCGAGAAATGGTTGAACCTGGTGTGTGAGGATGCCTTTATGGTCCTCTATGATGCTTGGGATGCTCCTCTTTTGTTGGGGTTTCATTCCATATTCATCTCGATGGTTTTGAGGTTGTTAGGGTGTGCTTTCTCTTTGGTGGTCGCTGAGCAACCTCTTTTTGCTTCCTTATTGTACCTAATGCTCATGTTGCCAAGGGAAGAGGTGTGTTTTCTTACTACCAGAGTGTTGACCTCCTACTGGGTTTTACAGTTGGGGTCTCCTATGGAGATGGAGATTGCTCTGGTTGAGGTGGATCCCTCTCCTATAGAGGTAGAGATGGTTGTTGTTGTTGTAGTGGGTGGTTTCATTTCCTTCTACTAGTTCCTTTTGAGGTGGAGCATGCTTGTGCAAGAGATTGGTGGCTCTTGTAGTTTTGATCCTCACTTCTTCCTCTCTTATAAAGGGGAGCTCGCTCTTATTGAGGTAGAGTTTGAGTTGGTGATTTGCGCGGATTGGTGCTTTAAGCTAGTGTTGGCTCATTAGTGCTTTGTTTTGCTTGTTGAATCCCGATTAGTTGGGAGTCTGGATGTGTTGGACCTAGGATTATTTAGGAGCTATTGTTTTAATGATGATGTGGTTTGGAAGTTGTTGCTTCATGGAGTCCTTGATGTTCAGATTGTCTTGGCCACCCAAGGGGTGGTTGTTGTTAGAGGTTGTTGTTCTTACAGCTTGATGGGTGGCTTGAAGGCCTGTTTTGTTGGTTGTGCTCTTGATTCAGGCCCTGAGTTGGTGTTCCGCTCAAGGGGTTGGTGTTCCTCAAGTGGTGTTGTTTGGGTGGTTCTGCTTTTGGGATATGCTTCCTCCTATAATAGTAGAAAGGCAAGTAGGTGAATTCCAACAGTACTAATGTTGTTTCTGGTTCTGAATTGATTGCTCTAAGTAGCAGGTTTGAGGTGGGATGGTTCTTTCAAGGAGTGTTGATGGGCTTAGCTATTTTCTGGTGGTTTGGGTTTTAGGATCCTCTTAATCTTGCTTGTATGAGCTGGAAGTATAGTTTGTCTTACCCACCTTGGGTGGTCGTTGTTTCAAAATTTGTTTTTGTTTGCTTGGAGGGAGGCTAGTTTTCCTATTTTGTTGATGGTATGGTCCATTTCGAAAGTTGAAGATGACTCAGCTTGGAGAGAGTTAGTGCCCCAAATTGGTGAAAATTGGGTGTTTTTTGCTTTGGTCAAATGAGTGCTCTGAAACTTTCGGTGCTTAGAGGTATTGTCTCAGACTGCTATTTCTTGATAGCTTTGTTATGGTTTTGTACATGCTGGACTTTGGTTGATCTCATAAATGGTAAGTGTACCCTTTTGTGGATTAATTTGGGTATTTTATTTTTGATTATGTAGATAATGGTTTTGTGGTTGCAATTTTGGTTTATTGGCCTATGTACCTTTGTAGGCCTAGTGGTGGTTGGTGTTGTTTCTCCCATTCTATTTCTCTACTTACTGTTTTGACTTTGTTACCATGGGATCAGGGCCCTTCCCCTGCTTGTCTAATAAAAAACATACATATAGTTTTATTTTTCCTAACATATCCAAAGATCAATTAAACTATGAGTTTTTTTATAAATTAATTTAATTTGATCTATATAGAAATATATTGATTATTAATTATAATAATTTCATACTTATATTTAATATTTTGTATTATATTCTTTAATATTATAATAGTAGTAAATAATATAACCTATATATACTATTATATATTTTTAATTTAAATATATCTATAGTAATAAATAAATAATAACCTATATATTTTTATATTTAAATATACTAGTAAATAATAATAGTAAGTATAATCATACTTATATATAATATTTTGTATTCTAACCTATATAATATAGTAGTAAATAATATAATCTTTATATACTATTATATATATATATTTATAAATATAATTATATTGTATATAATTATATAACTTAATCTGTATTATATAAAAATATAATATATTAATTATATTTTGTATTAAATAAGAATATAATAGTTGTGTCATCATTTGATAAAAAGTTCTTGTGATGGTTGTGACTAGGGTTCACTCCTGCAGTGATGGTAAGGCCTTCGACAATGTTGGATCTGGGGGCACTTGGGGCCATTCTTTCTCTACTATAGTGCAACACGATTTTCCTTCCTCGCACAAGGGAGGTGCCTCATTGGCGTGCATTGGGAGTAAGAGTGGAAGTGTGGATGCGGCTGGAGGTCCAAGTGGCCAAATGTCTCCAAAGTGACCAAACTCTATGCACGACGCGGGAAAGGGTTTAAGCATGGAGAGTGGAGATGGGCATAGGGGGCAAGGTTGTAACTCTGTTAGCACTTTCAAATCTAATGACTAAGTCCTTGCCCTGTGCAGACTGCATCCCATATGTCTCCCTGGATGGGGAGTTAGGAGTTGATATTGTAGAAAATGAGAAATATTTTGTAGAACTTGGGCCCATTGGCCAATTTAGAGGGTTTTGGCCAGGTCTCGCAGAGCTTAATAAGTGGATTTCAAAGAATTGGAGCCTAATATTGGAGGGTGATGTCCAGATTTACCCTAATGCAAAGGGATTCTTTGTGGTTGTTTTTGATAATGAAAATGATAGGAGGATTGTGTTGTGTGATTATCAATGGAGTTGGGAAGATAAGCACCTATTATTGATGAAACCTTGGCACCCAACATTTAACCCCAACACAAAAACTTTTGGGAAGGCTCCTATCTGGGTAAGATTACCTTATTTACCTCTTCATTTTTGGTTTGAACCTTGTTTTCAAGCTTTAGGTAATGCATTGGGGAAATTTCTAGATGTTGATGAAGATACTACCAATTTTCTACACACAACATATGCTCGTATTTTGATAGAAATGGACATCACAAAGGCTCTGCATGTGGTTGTTTCTTTGAAATACTCTAGTGGTGTGTCCATTTAGATGTAGATGTTGTTTTGAAACTGGGCATATTGCTAAGCACTATTCTAGATGAAAGAGGGATAATCTAGCATCATGGTGGAAAGAAGTTTCTCCCCACCATTATTTAGTGGAAAATGAATGTATGGTAAGGAATGAGTTGTTGAAGAAAAATAATAGCATGCATGAGGGCATAGTACCTGTTGTAGATCTTGCTTCCAGGGTGGTGTAGGCTAGTGTCCCAAATGTTATGGGAGGGGATCAGTCAAATGAGGTGTGTTCCACTTTATCTTAAGAGAGTAGCATTCCTTCAGAAGGTATTGGAGAGCCCTCTTGGTCGGATGATCAGGAGGAGAAATGGCATACGGTCCAAAGAAAGAAGAAGAAGAAGAAGAAGAAGAAGAGGGATGTTGTTTTTAGTATGTCTCTTTGATTGCATGATAAAAGGAAGAATAGGAAATAGGCAGTATTATGAAACTTTTGTCATTGTGTTTTCTCTTTTTAGAATTTTGTTGGTGTTACTCAAAGCTTTTATTGCAATATGTGGCAAAGTTGATGTAGTTGGGTGTTGCGGTTTATGGGTGTGTTGCGATTAAGATGTTTTCTTACTTTTATGTAACTGCTAATTTTTTGATGAATAAAAATCTTGTGGGTTTACCTCCCTTTACTGATTAAAAAAAAAATTAAAATTAAAAATAAGAATATAATAGTTATTAATTAATAATTATAAAAATGTTATATATATAATAGTTTTGTTAGAGAATATAATAATAATTAATAATATAATTATATATTTATAATTATTTTTTATTATATAAAATTTATTATATACTTAATTACGTAGGATAAAGGATGCTTTATTTATATATACACATTTGAATTTTAAAAATATAATAAAATTTTAAAAATTCTATTTTAATATAAAAATATTCAAATATTTAGGATAAAAATATTAAAAAATTTAAAGAAGTTTTCATTAATTTAATTTAAATATTAAAATATTAATATCTTTAATATAAATTGATTGGAGTTATAAATTTTTAAGTTGAATATTAATAAATCAAATATAATGTTAAAACCTAAATGTGCTCATTATTAAGATCTTTGTCGTAATTTTCATTTTAATAAACATACTCTTAAACACTCGCCAAAACTATATTTTCAGGCTACAACTTGCCAAATTGGAGGAATGAACGGTCAATACCAGTGAGGATGAGTTTGGAGGAGCAAAAACCAATAGCGGCAGGGAAGAAGTGGCAAGTAAAGCAATAAAAAGCGGTGAAAAATAGCTGAAAAATTAGCAGAAAATGATGAATGACTGAGATTCGTTTAAACACATTGAAAGTAAATTTCACATCCATTTCAAAATGGGTGCCTAATTTTATTTATTCATTTTGTGCACCTAATTATTTATGCTCCTCACTCTAAAATTCCTAGCTCCACCTCTTATCACTTTTGCAGGGGCTCTTTTGCAGTCTCTGAATGGTCTCAGTATTGGACACATCGTGGGAAATGGGTCGATATTGGTAGTCGCTCTAAACTCATCCATGTCAAGCTATAACAAGATTGTTGGGAGCCTCTTTCTAGCTTTTGGGTCCTCTCAAAATGTCGCACTCTACCTACGATACCCAACTACTATGTGAGGGATCTCTTGCAGTCTTGGAACGGTCTCAAAAGTTCAAAAGTTGTGTGATGTTCTCTCTACGAAGAGTGGCATGATGATTGTTGGGGTCATTCAATTCAGTCGTAGCTTTGGCCTCGAGCCATTGAGATGGCTTCCTTTCGAAAACCATATTCTTATCTTTTTCCTATGTTGCATTTTCTTTTTGCAGATTGCTTCCTTTCGTGGAGACGGGTGAGTGAAGAAGCATGAGGAGATTGCTTCCTTCACAAAGTACTAAGGCTTTTTTTGTTCTTCATGTTATTATCTGATATGCACAAAAAATTATTGATTAATATGGATTATTTGTAAGGTTTTATTTTAGTTTCTTTTGCATTGAAACATGAACTTATCGTGGTCACGATCTTTTAACTTTTAAATAGATGAATGATGTGAGAACAAGTACTAAGTCTCTACTTCTTCTTCATGATGTTCCATGTGCTCTTAGTTAAAACCCTCTTTCTCTTCCTTCCAATCTTTTATTATTTTCACTATCGTTTATAAATTTATTCTCAAACTATTCTTAATGCTTATTTTTCTTAACTGTAATTTTATTCATATTATTGATGTGAAATTCCTTACCATCCCACTTTCTTTTTCAAATTTCAAAGTTTCATAAATCTTTTTAAAATATTAAGAAATTTTGAGTTCTCAGATTCTTTATTCATAAATACATAAGAGTTCAATATCCAATCTATTTATATGAATAACCTCCTTTGGATGGATTATAAAATTTATTTTTTGATTGTGGACAAGTACAAAACAAGGAGAAAATGAAAAATTGGTGCCTTACTCTACCATACAACAAGCATAATTGACCATCCAACTTCCTTTTAAATGCAAGAACAAAGACCTTATTCTACACAAAATTAGGAGCCTTGATCAAGAGTGTATTCCATTACATAATTTTTTAAGATGGTATAAAACAAGTAAAAAGAAACTTCCAAGATTTGTTTACATTTTTTTTGCTCGGTAATAATATTTTTTATTATTAAAAGTAAAAATAGAGTACACCAATTTTTTCATGAAAGCCAACTACTACCCAAAAACCCACCTACCACCCAAAACCATTGACAAAAACCAGTTTTTTCAGTATTCAACTGTTAACAGCTCTACCACCTTACACTAGATCTTTGTTCATCTAAAATGTACTTCAGAAGACAAAAATATTGAGTTACATTCAACACATAGACATCAAAATAAACCACCACCCTGCACAAAAGAAAATTTTAACACTATATCCCATGCAGGGCTAAACCCCCAAATTTCACCTGTAGTACACAAACCATCATTGGAATACCTTCAAAAAACAAAGAAAAGACAACTAGTTCAATGTGAGCTACTCGGGCCCAGTTCGTCCTTTAACACTTTGTCACCTTCCGCTTTCGACGACGAAGCTCTCGACCTTCCATATGTTTAACTTTTGCCTTGGCTTAAGAAATCACCGCTTCCACCTCCATCAGTTCCACAAAGAGCTTCAAAGTCTGGCCTCCGCTTTTCGACACTCAAGATTGAATCTCCCTTTCGGCCCTCGCACAAATGGAATACATTTTTCAGACTCTTCATGCTCTACATCCACAATCCCTTCACAAACATCAAAGCCTTTCCCTGGGACTACCCATTCTAGAATTGAATCAATTCCATCCAAAAAATCCTTGTGCACAATTGCCTCTATAACCCCCTTCATTGTTTTCACCGTCTCCCCCAAATCCAGACTCCACGCCATTATCAAGGAGTATAAATCCATGTTTGTTTGGTACTTGTGTCTTAAATCCCCAAATTCCTTACCCAAAATTAACTTCATGCATTTCACCAACCTCTCATCACTGTACAAAAACATGCCCTTTAATCTCCTTTCAGTCACTTCGCTGAAGAATGGGCACAATTGCCTTCTTGTTAGAAGTGTAAAAATAGCCTCCATTATCGCCCGCAACAACAGTGATGCCACCCAAATTCATACCTTCTCACTTCTTTCTCCACAAACAGCTCAAATGAAACATCGAGAAATGTAGGCAGATAAACTTTAATCAACATTAACACTGCATACTTAGCCATTAATGCAAAGTGTACTGGGAATGTCGCCACCCATCTCCACACCATTATTCTAGTCACTTCATCCATTGTGATAAAAAAAATTATGCTTGCTCAATTAATGTTACGTACTTACCACCACTTAACAAACCAACTCCTCCAAATCAACATACTGTAAATCTTTTGTCCTCGTCTCACCTACCTCTTTGAAGGTTAGAGCCCATTTCGAAAGAGTGTCGGCTTCCACATTCCTATCTCTCCTTACATGAATAATACGAAAATCATCAAAAGTTGCTAATTCCTCCACAATTTTAGCAATTGTACTTTGGAGATGCCATGCATCAATGTTCCCTTTCATCATTGCCTGAATAATTAAGAAAGAGTCGCCTTCTTCAATGCCCCCAATTTCTTACCAAATCTAATAGTCATTAATGTTGCTAAGGCTTCAACCACATTATTTGTCTCTGTATATGCATAAAAATGGTCATGTTTAATTAATCCTGACATTTAATTAAATATTTATTATTTAATTAATTTCTTTCTTAATTCCTCTACATATAAATAAATTTTATTTATTTATTTATATTGTTCACCTACTTTATTCTTCCACTTTAATTAAATAAATTCATTTTATTTAATCACCACTTTCTTAAGTCCACTTAATTAATTAAATAAATATCATTGTTTATTTAAATTAATTATCACATTTAAGTTTAATTAAATCTTTTGAATTTAATTCCCTTTCTTCTAAAATTAATTAAATATGCTTATTTAATTAATTCCACATGTCACTTTCCAAATCTTAATTAAATATTTTATTTAATTAAGAATCTTCCATTTTCTCCAAATCTTAATTAAATATTTAATTTAATTTAATTAAGAAAATCTTCCATGCCACCAATAAATGAATAATGAATTTAATAAAATCATTATTTATCTTCAATTTTTTTTCTCAATCTCACAAAAAGATGACTTTTACAATTCATCTTTATCATCTCTCATGAAAGAGGAAACAAATCCTGCTTTATGTTTTTCTTCTATTTTTCTCTCCAGTCTTCTCCATCTTTGACCGTTTGATCGGCCAGAATTATCACAACCGTTGATCACATCAACCAATTAGAAGCTTTTGAAAACTCTATAAATACCCCTGTGAATCCAAGCATTGGTTACACACACACACATACATGCATTAGAGATAGACGATTAACATTTTAGCATTATTATTATCAACTTTAGCATTCATAATTTCATAATTTTACGTTCTAGCAATCATGTTTAGTTTAAGCATGCTAATCATATCTTAGCATAGCATGCATTCATCTTTAATCTTGTTCTCTAGGAAGACTATTTGTTGAGCCTAGCATATAATCTGAGAGCAACCTGGAATCGACAAAAACATTGGAGATATAGGACGACATCAAGGACAGAAGACTGAGTTTGCATTCCTTTTATTTGATCTTTTGTTTTGATATAATGTCTTATTGGTGGGTTTGATTTGTTTTTAATCTACATTTATCATACACTTAAAATTGATCACACATTTTCTGGCGCCCACCGTGGGGCCTTCACCCCTTTTTTGACATCTACTTGCAGGTTTTTTGATAGGATTCACATTATGGAGTTTGACTTTCTAGAAAATTTCGCGTTTTAGAGAATTTGTGGGTTTCCTTAGCGCATACAGTGTTTCTTTCAGTGCTTCTGCAGGTCTTTCGGCGCATTCGGGAATTGTTTCAGTGCATCTAACAATTTCTTTAGCGCACCTAGGGAATAGAATAGCACATCCATTTGGCTTACTTCATTTAAAATTGTCCAAAAAAAATTTGCATTCTTAGATTAGCGCATTTAGGATTTCTTTTAGTGCATTTAAGTTTTTCTACAATGCTTATGGGGTTTTTTTTAGCGCATTAACTACCTGTTTTAGCGCATGTGTGACCTTTTAGCTCATGTAGGTTGTAACTAAAACATGGTTCTGAGTCTTACGCCTTCCACATACAAGATCTTTTTTGGCTTAAAAAGAAGCAACCCTAGGGTAGACACAACAATTTAAAATGAACCAATCCAAGGATAGACATGGAATTTAAAAAGAAGCAATCCTAGGGTAGTCACCACACTTTGATTTTGCGATTAAAATGAATCCAATGCTTGTTGTGAAGCAACATCTTCACATAGATTAAATCATTGTCATTTGGGCTCTAAAAAGAACACTGTATGTTTTGTTTGTGGCAATAGGTCTATGCTTTCCTCTTAACTGGGTGATCAAAATACCCGACTTTCCTTTTCAATTTCTACAATTTTAATGCTTTATTACATCCTTTAGAGGGCCTGCTCTTGTGGGAAAAATTACTCACCCAAGAGGAACGACCCAAGTGGGTTCAAACCAAAGCCAAGTTATTCCACCCCACTATAAAATTTAAAGCAAATCTGGGGAAACCCACTTTTGCCGGTAGTGTGCAAGATAACCATCCCCAAAGCCTTTGTTCTAAAGGTTGGGAGGTCTCCTAAGGGAGTTTATTATTGCCGCATCGAACATAAACCCTTACTAAGAACCTAGTGTAGTAACCAACCATGTCAGTTTCTGAACATCCTAATAATCACAGTGCAAGGGGAGGGAAGAATCTACCCCCAAGACACTCACCATATAACTACCAAGGACCGTTTGTTCAGAGGATCCAGTATCCACTTCCGTCACTTTGAGTGCGCACCTGGAAAAGACAAAAACACAGGCGCCCCTTCAGGGGTGGAATGGCTGTGTGAGTTGACGTAGTTCTAAGATGTGGGTTGTGGTTATTATGATGACCTACTTGAGTACTAAGAGTGAGTCTGCCTAAATTGTTTGTTATGTGCAAAACCTGTGAAAACACTTTTTGAAAACATTTTTGAACATACACTTGATTTTTAGTATAGGGCTTAAAAACAACTATTTTCAGAGTGTTTGTTGTGTTCTCAATCACATTAATTCAGATAAAAGATCATCCAAAATGAACATGCAAAATTTTAGCTGAAATTACTCCAAACTGTTCGAAAAACTACCTTGGAAAACTATTTTAGCGCATCTAGGGCATATCTTAGTGCATATGAGGTATGTTCTAGCACATTCACTGGTTAGTTCAGCGCATTTAGAGCCTATTTTCACGCACTGATTGTTTTAGCACATAGGCTGAATATTCTATAAACAGTTTTTTTTGGTCACTGTCAAAACATTTTTCTGTAGCGCATCTGAGACATATTGTAGCGCATTTGAGGTTTGTTGTAGCGCATTTGACTATTTCTCTACCGCATATGCCTGTTTCTGTAGCGCGTATAGGGCACATAATAGTGCATCTGTCACCTTTCCATAATTGTTACTTTTGATAGATTTAAGTTTGTAACATCCTTGGTCTAGTAGCATTTTTCTAATGCTTAGAGAGTGGAAATTAACCAAATTTGTTAGGAAATCGATTACCTATAGGATCAAGAAACCTAAGAAACATTTAGGTTACAAGAAAACCTTGCAACGAAGAGAGTTTTTGTATAAAATTTGAAACGTCTTGCTCCATTACCGTGAGTTTCTCCATAGGTACCAAGATTTTTCTAGGGGATTTACTAATGAGTACGTCGTAGATCCTTTATATTCACGAGCCTATTTCCAAAGAAGAGCTCTATCACAATGACACAATCACATTCAACCTCTCAACTTCGATTATCTACCACAACCTTCCATTGAATATCCAACACATCCCAGCCAAATCCTTCAGTGATCTTAACTAGGTTATTTGATATACTTATCATTCTTCAAAAATAAGGATCAAATCTTAAAAGTGCACCTTTCAAACAAATTCCTGATTATTGATTCAACTTCCCCCGATAGGATTATGACATCCTTCATCATTGGAAGCCACAATCAAGAATTAGGAACATCTTTGATCATATCATAAGATTTTCATCTTATCAGATCAATACATCATCAATTTTTGCACTTATCAAATTATAATCTAAGTTTAAGGGAGCATTCTGAAAATCATATGCCTATTTTTACAAGATCTCAATACAATAAGCTGAAAGAGGACATTCAACAAGAAGATTATACTCGAAGAACTCAAGAAGAAGGTGAGAGTAGTAATCCCCTTTATAGTGTGAGTCGTAATCCCCTTTTCGACAACATGGATAAAAGAGAAAAAAAATGCGTTCCCCTTCAACAGAGACATGAGTAGAACTCCTGAAGATAGTGATGATGAACGAGATGAAGAACATCACCTTAGAGAAGCTGAGCAAGATCCCAAATTTCACAAAGCCTTAGAAAATATTTTAGAGCGCAACAAAGAGAAATATTTCCTGTATTTGGCTAACAAAGGAGCTAAATTGCCTCATGATTTTGATACTAAGAACTTAAAGAGAAGTCTTGATGAAATACCCTTGTCTAATCTTAGTGCCTTGTCTCAACAAATTAAGGCACTTCAAGGAAAAATTAAGGACATGCAAGGGGGAACCACAACGAAGACATATGCTCTTGATGACATTTGTCCTTATCCTTTTGACCGATGTCTCAACATGATCCCATTTCCCAAACATTGTGAAATTCCAAAGTTTGATCGTTATAATGGGAAATCGGATCCAATCAATCATATTAGGGAATTCTGAAATATGACTTTAGAGTTTTCTCATGAGGACACATACTTGATGCATTTGTTTCCTAGGAGTCTTAGAGGCCAATCTATGGAATGGCTATCGAAAATCACACCACCGGTCAAGACATTTGAGGAATTGATTAACGAGTTCATAACACAATATTCCTACAACATACAACATCAAATAACCATGATTGATCTCTGCAAGGCTAAACAGAAACCTGGTGAACCATTCATTACATTTCTTTAGAGATAGAGAAGATTGTTTGCTAGATACCCACATCATGTTCTTGAAAGGGAAATGATCACCACTTTCATAAACAACCTAGATCAAGAGATGAGCTATCATCTTAATCTTCATTGTCCTCCCTCTTTTTAGAAATTGATTGAAAATGCCATCAACATTTAAGGTGCCTTAATCCAAAGAGGGATAATAAAACTTGACAAGAACAATCCTAGCTCTTCAAATCACCACAACAAGTCTAAGTTTTGGACTCGCAACAAAAATGTGGTAAATGATGGTTTTGTAGATGCAAATCATGTTTCGACTAAGCCATTTGTTCTTAGTGCTCCTTGCAACAATAACTATAACAATGTCAACTCGGTCACAAATCAAGGAAACAATCCTCCTCTTCTGAGGAATAACATGAATCAAAATTTTACTCCCAATCAAGGGAATGCCAACAATCAAGGTTACCGTGGAAACAATAACAACAACAATGCCTTAGGAAATACCCCAAACACAAATCCACAACGATCTTCATTCTTCTCTAGCAGGAGAACTTTTACTCCACTGGGTCAATCTTTAGAATCTGCATTCAAAGAGTTGATGGCTAAAAATGTCCTTACTTTTCCACCTCAAGGCAACTTCGAACCTAGTGTGAAGCCTCCATCATGGAATGATGCATGCTATTGTGATTATCATCGGTGCAAGGGCCATTGCACAAATAATTGTCAAGCCTTGAAAAATGTCGTCCAAGACTTAATCGAAAACGACACCATCACAATAGGACACCAACAATCAAACAAAGACCACCAAGCATTTCACAACCCTTTTCCCAATTATCAAAAGGGTGAGTCTTATGGAAAAAGTGTGAATAATATCAACGATCATATAATCAATCATATCTACACTGATGACGAATGGGTCAATGTTATAAAATTTAAGGAGAAGATGGAATATAGACAAGTCAATGCAACAACAAAGGGCACAAGCTAAAGTTGTCTTGAAGGGAACTTCTTCAAAATCCACTGTGCCCCTGCCTCAACATCAATATGACTTAGTCAATCAACTTGGAAAAACCTGTTGGGATTGTAAAATCTAATGTTTTTACATATGTTTTCACTCATAATTTCCTGATTTGGTCCTACCGCGTGATATTTCACCCATATTGCCCCTTTGAATCCATTGAGTTATGCTTTTTTCTCATTCTGGTCTGTATCGGCGTGACAATTTTTGGGTCTCCCCAATCCATTCTTCTACTTGTAAACGTTTGAGTTGCCTATCGGCAAGACGTTTCCTGTGTCACAGCGATTGGAGTTTACTCACTGGCAGTTATCGGCGAGATATTCACATGGTTTCGGTGACTGAAATGATTCATATCGGCATATGTTATACTGTCGATGAATGGTCATAGCGAACGTGCTATGTCTTACCGATTTGCTCGTGTGGGTCTGCTTCGGCCAAAGTCATAGTATTCGGCATCATGTCCTGGCAAGTCTTTCTTGTCTTACCGATTGGCGCTTTAAGTTTCTTTTCGGCAGGAGTTTGGCCATTGCACTGAGGTCTTGGCGAATTTAGTATGTCTCCTCGACTGATGCATTGAAAGTCATAT
This sequence comes from Sequoia sempervirens, assembly GCA_007258455.2. NCBI lineage: Eukaryota > Viridiplantae > Streptophyta > Pinopsida > Cupressales > Cupressaceae > Sequoia > Sequoia sempervirens. Next base: position 96,479 of record VDFB02144509.1, on the reverse strand, counting down.
CGGCGTAAGTTTAGTCCTCGGTGGAAGCTCTCACCGAACTCATCTTGTCTCACCAATCGGAGGAACGAAATACATCATATTGGCAAGAGTTGAGTGCCTTCGATGAGGTGTCACAGCGAAGTGAGTTTGTCTCACTGACGAAGCACAAACAGATTTTTCCAAATGGCTCAGTGGGAGAATTTTCTTTCGTTGTAAGGTCTTGGTGAGTGACCTTCGATCTCGCCGACCTTACATGTGGATTTTTTTCATGTGGCTTTCGGTGTAGGTGTTGTTTTCTCTTGGTGATCAAAAGTTATCTCGGGGTGACTTTCGGTAAAGCAAGATGCACTCTATAAGAAGTCCCCCTGACATTGTTCTGTCTTGCCGATAGCTCGATGAGTTTTCTCTTCGGTGAGAAAATCTAATGGTCTTGGGGAATAGGAATGACTACAAGGTCTTTCGGTGTGACATAAAGATTCTACAAGACATCTCCTCGAGAGCGATAAGCTACAACGACATTTGTGTAGATGGGTGCCTTCGGTGAAACATTGTATGATCTACGTGAGGTCTCTCTGACATTATAAAGTCACAATGATTCGATGTGGTGGGAGACTTTCGGTATAACGAAATACTGCTATATGACATCTCACCAACGACAGGAGGTTACGGCGACAGGTTTAACCACAGGGCTCTCGGTGAAACAGAGTGTAATCTACAGGATATCTCCTCGACTCAGACATTTCACGGCGAATGCGAGCACAGTGAACATGGGCAGATAGCAATAAATGAGTGAATTGCCTTCGGCATAGCTGTCGTCTTGTTCTGGCAACTATTCACTGTTGAATAACAGAAATACAAATCTTGTGGCCGAATTGTAAAATGCTTGAAGACTGTTGTTGGCCGACTTGATTGGAGCCTGAATCTTGTGGAGGGCCGACATGGATGTTCAGTATGATTTATTTTCTTGATGCTAGTGTATAAGTTGGCATTTCTGTAATTGTAAAAGGATCACCAATTATTAGATTTCGATACATAGCAAGTAGATACAGTAGAATAAAATCATATCAGAGACTATTGTTGCATGATTTCAGAATGGAGGTATTTATGAAAATCAGTTGATGTTGCTGCATTTTTCTAGTGTCAATTGTCTGTTGAATTAAATAAAAATATTGCTAAGTTGTCTCCAAGCTTGATGCTTTCTGGTTGTTTAAATTGACATAACAAGTTTATGTTCAGTTTATCAATGCACATTTGATGTATTTGTGTGATTAATCAATTGGTTCTTTCAAGTAAAGACTAAATCCTTTTAGTTGATCACAGTAATCAGAGAGTTTCATTTGGATTATTAAAGTAGAGCTTAGTAGTTACATAATTGCATGTTTATACAAGTTGTAAACATAATATGTGCCAGATAATTTGAGTTTTCTCTAGAGAATTTTTGCTCATCTTGATCTCATTTGACTCTGCATACCCAACAAGGCACTGGTCTCTACACTTCATCATTGGATTTATTCAGTTTCTTTACATCTCTTATTTAAGTATTCATTTTAGGATTTAGATCAGAAGATTGCTATCAAGATTTATTTCATTTGTTCACTTCCATCTGCCATTGTGGACAAATCATTGTGCAAGAAAGATAATCATAAGATAAGTCTGCTCAATTCAAAAGGTACACCCGCCTAGGTTTAGCAGCACCTAAAGAGTAGAAGGTTGAGTTCTCTTGACCTTGTCTGTTACCCTAAAGCGTATCAAGAGATTGGCAGCCTCTTGAGGCATTCTGCCTGCATTTTTGAGAGCTAACAAAACCCCTGCTCAGATTTCTATCTTAGAACTCCTGAAGATTTCCCCAGCACACAAGGAAATTCTAGAAAAGGCCATCGTTGAAACAACTATATCCATTGATTTGGATGTGGACCGATTTCAAGCCATGGTGGGACACTTTTCCTCACCCACATGTCTCTCATTCTCCAAGAAATATGGCATTTCCATGACACTTCCCCATAACTCATCGCTATACTTAGAAGTCATGATCCACAAGTTTCGCGTCAGACACGTCCTAAAAGATGGAGGTGCTGGTTTGGACATATTTACCATGAAGTTAGTTCAGGCTCTAGGATTTTTTGAGGACTCCATTGATCCCAAAAGAAAGATTACTATTAAAGCCTACAATGATGAGGAAAGAGCGTCCAAGGGTTTAATCATGCTGCTGATCAGAGTGGGACTCGTTATCAATAATACTTTCTATCAAGTGTTAGACCGCGATCTTGCATACATCTTGTTGGGTCGTCCATGGATCCACGAAATGCAAGTTGTCCCGCCCACATATCATCAATGTCTTAAGTTTCCTTATGATGGACAAGAGATCACAATACTAGATGATAACTCAAACAGTCAGACTTGTGCCAACATCAAAGCTAGTCAAGATACTTTGGTTCCCAACAATCCAAAAGCTCTTACTAGTGCTTCTCCTAAGGTTGATACACAAATCAGTCAATTAACCAAAAGCTTTGACAAGCAACTACGATTCAAGGAAAATGGGGTTGGGGATTACTCTCTCTATCTTGCTAATCTGCCTACGTTGCCTCGGTCACATGGGCAACCTTCTATCACACAACATCATATATTTGTAGCATCAACATCAATGCAACCACCAACAAAGCCAAGTACAAAATTTAATGGACGATTTATCAAAGAAAAATTCCCCATGGAAGATCCTAAGGATAAAGAAGTTCTAAAGTGGCTCTATAAAGATGAAGATGAAACAGTTCTCAATGTCAAGATACCAATTGACCAATATGGTAAAGGGTATTCAATCATGCAAAAGATGGGCTATGATGGCAATGGTCCTATTGGGAAAAGAAAAGGAGTAGTTGAGCCTATTCACCTTCCAAGACTTGCTGCAAAAGATAAAACAGGACTAGGCTATGATACTAACTCAAAAGAAAGAGCATCCAAGTAGTTGCATGATACTATCCTCACATTGCAAGAAGGTTTCGATACAAGAGAAGCATGTTTGCCAACAATTCAAAATTTCTTGGATAATAACTTTGACACAGACTCTGGTGAATACGAATGGGACACCATCTACAATGATGAGTTCTGGAGGGACAAAAAGGTTGATGTGATACTCAAGTACACCCAAACTCTAATCAAAGGTGAAGGGTCAGGGTCTCAACTGCAAGGATTTGAACTACAAGGTAACTATGATTCTAGTGATACTGAGTCAGATTTAATCGAACAAGACTATCGTGAGAACAACATCATCATTGATCTGCCCCATACCTCAAATTCTATAGACAACTTCGTTATGACCATAACCATAGCCGATTTCACGCAACCTAATGACCCACTACTGCTGATCCATCTCGATCTCATTGACTGGGATCTATCTGAACCTATCGATATACCTATGTTTTCAAGCAATGAATCTATCGTGAACTTCCTTTCCGCATACGATACAAATGATTGTTACACTAGCAATTTTTGGCATAAAGTCTTTAATCAGGAGAGTGTCAAGTCTCCTAGCTGCAAAAAAAAAAAAGAAAAAAAGAAAGATCTAATGATGAAAACCAGAATCTAGTAGTGTTAGATCAAACAAAAGATAAAACAAAGAGCGTATTAGATGGTGAAAACCTTTTTGAGGCACGAATACTTGACACTCTCCCAGAGCACTATCATGAGTTATCGCCTATCTTGATTGAGCCTACAAAAGAGGTAAATATTGAAACTACAGAAAAACCAAGGATTCTACAGTTAGCTGCATCAATGACAGATAAAGAGGTACCCGAGTTCATGAATTTTTAAGAGAAAATCAAGTCAACTTTGCCTAGTCTTATGCAGACATGCCAGTTCTTGATCCTAATCTTATAATGCATCACTTGTCCATCAAACCAAGAGTTAAACCTGTGAAACAAAAACTCAGAAAGATGCATCCTCACGTTGCACTACTAGTTAAAGAAGAACTTAGAAAACTCCTTGATGTATGATTTATAAGATCAATCAACTATGCAAAATGGATCTCCAATATTGTTCTTGTTTCCAAGCTAGACATAAGTATTAGAGTGTGAACATATTTCATAGATCTTAATAAAGCATGTCCTAAGGATGACTTCCCACTTCCAAACATCGATACTATAGTTGATCTGATAGCTGGCCATGCCATGTATTCACTAATGGATGGTTTTTCTGGTTACAACCAAATCAAGATTACACCTAAAGACCAGGACAAAATAGCTTTCACATGTCCATGGGGGACTTATTGTTGGAACGTCATGCCTTTCGGTCTAAAGAACACTGAGGCTACATATAAAAGGGCTATGACTACAATTTTTCATGACATGATGCACACATTCATGGAAGATTATGTAGACGATATATTGGAAAAGTCATACACAAGAGGACATCTTGAAGTGTTATCCAAAATCTTTGCAAGGTTAGAAAAGTTCAAAGTTTGCCTCAACCCTAAGAAATGTGTTTTCGGGGTCACATCTGGAAAACTCTTGGGATACATAGTGTTAGAAAAGGGAATTGAAGTAGATCCTGCCAAGGTACAAGCAATCATAGAAATGCCTCCACCAAGGAATATCAATCAGTTGAGGTCATTACAAGGAAGACTTCAATCTATACGAAGGTTCATCGCACAACTGGCAGATAAAAGTCTACCTTTCACACATCTATTACATAAGAATGTTCCTTTCAAATGGGATGACAAGTGTGAAATGGCCTTTCAACAAATCAAGCAGTACCTAATGAATCCACTAGTTCTAGTACCACCAAATCTAGACAAACCACTAATCTTATATATTGCAGCAACAAAGACATCTTTGGGGGCATTATTAACACAGGAGGACTTTGCAGGAAAGGAACATGCAATTTATTACATTAGTCGAACGCTAACAAGTCATGAACTCAACTACACTTTCATCGAGAAGGCTTGTCTAGCAGTAGTCTTTGCCTCACAAAATTTTTGGCACTACATGTTAACTCATACAATCAATCTTGTTGCAAAGATTGATCCACTCAAGTATCTGCTAAGCAAGGCTACATTAATAGGAAGGTTAGCAGAATGGGTTATGATCCTGAGCAAGTTTGACATCCATTATGCTGATCGCAAAGCAATCAAAGGACAAGTTATCGCTGATCAACTGGCTGAAGCACCACTCCAAGTAGAGCATCCCATGCACATTGAATTTCCAGATGCTGATATCTTCATTGCAAAATCAAAATAGCCATGGTCATTATACTTTGATGGTTCTTTCACTCAACATGGATTGGGGGCAAGCATACTCTTTGTCACCCCTCAAGGACATACCATTCCTCGGTCATATAGGCTAATGTTTCCATGCACCAACAACATAGCCGAATACGAAGCTTTAATCACTGGACTCAAGATAGCATTGAAATGGAGGATCACAGAACTACAAGTCTATGGTGACTCACAGTTAGTCATTAATCAAATCAATGATGATTATCAAACTAAAGATGACAAACTGTTGCCATATCAGAAGATGGTTGTCGATTTCAAGAAGTACTTCATAGATATCAAGCTCATACAGATTCCAAGACTTGATAACAAGGCAGCTGACGCCATGGCCACAATCGCATCATTGTTGCAACTCCTAGAAAATCAGGCTCGCTATGAATTTCTGGTGGAACAATCATTTACACTTGCCTATGACACACCTAAAAGCCAAATCATTTGCCACTTAGTAGGATTTGATTCACCTTGGTATGGCAAGATTTATGCCTACCTAAAAGATGACATCTTACCACCTGACTTATCTCATAACCAAAAGCACAACTTTATCCGCCAATCCTCTCGCTATACTCTTATCGTTAACACCCTCTATCGCCATGGTCTTGATGCTACTTTACTTCGATGTCTTGAACATGACGAATCTAACAAGGCTTTACAAGAAGTTCATGGTGGCATTTGTGGTACTCATTCAAGTGGACTGACCTTATCAAAGAAATTGATTAGAATGGGGTACTACTAGCCTACAATGGAAAGAGAATCGTTCACTTTTGTGAAGAAGTGCTCAAAATGTCAAATTTATGGGAATCTTATTCATGCTTCTGCACAAGAAATTCAACCATTCACGTCGACCTGACCATTCTCTCAATGAGGGTTAGACCTAGTTGGCAAGATTCATCCTTCATCATCGAACAAACACAAGTTCATCATCATAGCGACATAATAATTTACCAAGTGGATTGAGGCAGTAGCTCTCACTAAGGTTACCGACAAACAAATCTCATCATTCATGCTCAACTATATTATTTGTCGGTATGGCATTCCCAACTCCATTATCATAGATAATGGACGACCATTCAAGAATCAGGATGTTGATGAACTTTGTGAGAGATTCCATATTCAACACAGATATTCAACACTGTACTATCCACAAGGGAATGGCCAAGTAGAGGCCTCAAATAAGACTATATTGAAAATTTTGAAGAAGACTGTGAATGATGCAGGGAAAGATTGGCATGTTCAACTCAATCTCGCATTATGGGCCTACAAAACTAGCATCTAAACACCAACAGGAGCAACACCGTATGCTCTTTTCTATGGAGAAGAAGCCATATTACCTCTAGAGGTTGAGATTCCATCACTCAGGGTATCATTGAAGGGTCTAGCAACAGATGATGAATACAGAGTTTCATGATTGCAAGAGCTGGAACTCCTCGATGAGAGGAGACAACAAGCAGCTGATCATTTGAAAGCATATCAATAGATGATGTCTCACAAATATAATCATAGAGTCAAGCCATGTACCTTTCAGGTCGGTGATCTTGTTTTGAAGGAAAACCCACAAAATTAGCAAGACAAAGAGAAGAAAGGAAAGTTTGAACCAAATTGGTTGGGTCTGTACGTGGTCATAGCAGTATACGGTTCAGGAGCATACAAACTATCAACATTAGAAGGGGACCTATTTGACAAACCCATCAATAGCATGCACCTGAAGAAGTATTATGTCTGAATCATTAATTATCATCGTCCAAAAAAAGTCTTGAAAAAATAACAAAAACAGTAGAAAAAGTCCTAAAAAAAAATCTATACAAAATCAGAAAATGTCCTGACAAAAATAAAAATACAAAAAAATACAAAAAAATCAAAAAAATCGTCATAGGGTGAAAACCTGACAACAGGTAGTCTATTGATAAGAAAAATACAAAAAATCAAAAATAAATCAAAAAAATGCAATAAAAACAGATAGTGAAAACCTAACAAACAAACGCTATTTGTAGCTCTCCATCTATTAGCTCATGTTCTACACTTAGCTTCTCAGCCTTCATTTCATGCATAATCCTAGGATCATATATGCATTATAATGCTATCATTTTCCTAGAGCGATAATGTCTTACCATGGCTTGATTGTTGTACATATTCATTTTAGCAAGTTGTGCCAATATTGGGGGCAAACATTGACATACTAGGAACAATAAACTTTCAGAGTTTACTGAAACAGCTAGACAATGACCTAAAATCCAATCATGCGAATGAACAATCAAATCACATGAACAACTATCCAATCATTGATCCATATCACAGTTTTCAGCAAATTTCATATCATGACTCATATCTGGATGATCTAAAATCAGAATAATGTTTGGAATAGCAGTATTATATTTTGAACAATGGTTGTTTGATTTTTTCTATCATCCCTCTAGAGCACACTCGATGATGTATTGAACTAGAGTGGCAAGGAAAGAGAATGATTTTTCTTTGTCTATTGTCTTGAGATTGACTATCAATTTGGTGCAAATATGTCACGAGGCATGATTTTCAAAGCATATCATTGATGATAGTTCCAAATTTGCATTAGAAAGTTGTTAATCTTTGTCTATTTATACAATAAATACTCAGGTCATCTCGATTCAATTATACCTCGATGCTTGTGCTCACTTGCTTTATCAAAAAATCATGAAAGTTGTACTCAGATCATCATTGGTGCTAATTTCCCCTTTGATGCTTGTACATACTTCCAAAATTTTAAAACGCTCTATGATGATTCAAGAAAGCTACAAAAGGCTCAACAAATGGTTGGTTTCGTTTAGTTGCATTTCATTTAGATCATTATGTATATCTACATACTAGATTTGCATCAGAGTTTTGAAATGCTGAACAAAAACATCAACGGTTGTCATGTTCCTTTAGACTATTTGTAGAGGACATTCAGACATTTGTTTCATTATCATCTTTCATCATCATTTCATTAATCATTATCATTTCATCTAGATCCTATACATATCATATAGTTTATCATTCATTCTCATATGATTACGATTTTTTATCATTTATTTATCCATCATTATGCATTATCAAGTCATTTATCATTTTTTTCAAATCATATAATTTCATTGCATCCCATTGATCATTCTCATTTTATATCATCTTCATTTTATTGCATATCATTTAGATCCTTTATAATTTCACATCATTCATTTATCCATTAAGTATTTCATATCACTTTCATTTTCATATTCTCTATCGTTTTCATACCATTACTATCTTATCATTTTTATATACATTTCATTTTCATTCTACACAGTTGCACACCATTTATCATCTTCATTACCATTTCATTTTTATATTTTATCTTGTGTCATCATTCCACAAATCTATTTCCTTTCACTTATCACTTCATCTCATTATCATTTATCTTTAACATTATCCATTTCATATCATTTCATTACATATCATTTATAATCTTATCATACATCTCATTATTATTTATCATTATCATTTCATTACATTTCATTACATATCATTTATCATCTTATCATACATCTCATTATTATTATTAACCATGTTCATTTCATCCCATTGTTTATCATTTGTCACATTACATTCATAGCATATCTTTAATCATCTATCATTTTCATATTATGTCATTTTCTGCATAAAATTTGACCCATTTCACATATCATTTCAAATCTTTTCCTAATTCATATACATACTACACATTCATGATACATTTTCATAAACACAATATCCATTTTCCATCACATCATCATTATTCATCGCATTTGAAAAATCCAAAAACAAAAATTTCATGCATACATTACTTTTTCACATCATTTTTCATAAACATATCAAATATCCCATTGCATATTTTCATAATCACATCATTAGTACACATCACAAATCACCATCATATCATGAATCATCCTGCATCACAAGTTAGGCATCAAAGGCATCATAAATCCATCTCATAACATATACAAACAAATGCATATCCATATCATCATCACATCAAAAATGCACATCATCAAAAAACTCATCGTCGTTGCATATTATCGCTCATCAAAAAAAATACATACAAATGTCCAATGTCCAATGAAACTGAAAAGTATAGAGAGATACATGAGATATGATAAAAAACAATGTACATGCTCCAAAAATGATATACATCAATAATACTGCATCAATAAACATCATAGATCAAGGTTGGCTGGTAGAGCCCCCTGATGGATCTGGCCTAGAGGATGGTGGCCTGCCACCACCCCCTATGTTAGGATCCTATCGAGGCCCTGTGACCCCTCTATTGTGTGTCGTAGTCCATGATCTACTCCTAGATCTGTTGTGGGACTAAGGGTAAGGCTTTTTGCGGTCGAGAGGGCACAACTCCTCGTATCTGATCTGATAATGCTCAGCCTCCCTGGCAATCTCAAATCCCTCTGCAATGGCCTCTTGCAAAGATGCACTCTCAATAGTGCCCATGAGTCTTTAAGAAACACCCTCTACCTCTACTGCCCTCTGTCTAAAGGAATCTCTCTCTGCTATCAACTGGGCCACTTGTGGGTCAGGGGCAAGAGGAGGTTCCTATGCCTGTGTCTACACAAGTTGTGCTTGTAACTGTACTGCCAAACTCTGAGCCTGAGCCAACTGGCTCTGCAACTACGCCTGCTGCCCCTTAAGCGTATGTACTTGGGCTTACAGAGTATCTATCTGCGCCTGCTGCATTGTAGAGGAGACCTTGATCACTGTCCACCGTCCAGTACCAGACCTCAGCCTTCACATGATTTGAGCACTGCCCAAGATATCTGTCCTCTGCCTCACTGGCCTTTGCTCATCCCCTTTGCCATCTCCGCCATCATCTGCACCACCATCATCTGAGCTCCCCCCATCTCCACTCTCCTCCTCTCCACTCTCCTCTTCCTCATCCCCTTCACCCATTGCCTACTCTCCCCCTGCCACATCCTCCTATCTCCTACCCCCTGGCTAATGTGCCATGAAGATGGGTGCCAACTCATCTAGACATGTAAAACAAGGGAATGGGTGTGTGTGGAAATGAGTTGAGTACTCATCTGACATCCCTGCATCAATTAAATCCCACCTGTAAGCCCATGCCTCAGGTTGTAAACTGGTATACTCTATATACGCCACCTGATATGAAATGCATGGCCCCCATCTAGGATCATCCTTGCACCACCCATAGTGCGCAATACCCCGAGGCATCCCCTACGTATAGCCATATTGTCTCTATACTCGCAATGCCAAAAATATCTCTATAATAAATGAGGTCTGACCTATCAAATACCGGGGCATATATACAAATGGCATCTCCAAATGATCAGTATCCCATGCCTCACAATCCGTGTATGGCCTCCATATCACTGAATCAACATCATCAAGAGTTTGTCGCCAGTACTCCAACTTGCCCAACTTGGGCTAGATAAGTGCAATAGAATATGCATACACATATGGCCTGCCTAGTGGCCTAACTCTAGGACAAAGTGGTATCATAATAGCAATATGTTCCCATGCCTAGATCTAGAGCAGGGTAACACCACAAGACAAATAGGATGATCTGTTGTATACTACCTGATGCAAGTCATGGTATAAATGAGCTAACATGCAACTCCCCTAGACATATCTCCACTGCTGACCTATCATTAGCTCAATGATCCTCCCCCACCCAACTAATAATCCCTTTGACCGATGGTCCGGACAAAGGAAGCCTCCAATGAATGCACCCAAAATGGCAAGTAAGGCTAGATATCCCCTAAAATCTGCCCATGACACCCAATACCCTGCTATCTGAGCAGCCCCAAACACCCTCTTGAGTGCATCTGTACCACCTAACTCCTTGTGGTCATGAACCACAAGAGCACCTACCACTGGAATCCCCAAAATCCTATATACATCCTCTAGGATCGTGGTCATCTCATCCGTCGGCAAATGAAAGGTGTTATGCTTTGAATGCCACCTCTCTACTAGTGTGGTCAACAGTCCCTTGTTGACCTGAATCAGTGGTATAGACAATAAAGGTCCCAACCCACATCCCACTATCAACTGTACATCTTCCAGTGTCAAATCTCATATCCAATCCCAACCTACCGGGAAGCGCTCTCTGATCTGGAGGTTTTTGAAAACCTCCTATTTTTGGTCATCACAAGGACAATCAATCAGACTCGTATCATGACTCACATCAACGTGATCTATCTACTTCACCTCATACAAATCAATCAAACTTATATCTATCTATCAGTGACCCATATCAGTGAACCATATCAAGTGCTCTATCTAAGTGACTCATATCATGAAATCAATGCTAAATCTATCTATCTTAATATCAAATCAATCTACTCTATCATCATTTACTATTTGTTTTCTTTTTCAAGAGAGCAAATTTATCAACAATCAAATCATCTTCCTATTTGTACTTCAGTCGCAAATACAAATATGTTTTTAAATCAAATCATCTACTATTTGTTTTTTATCGTAGAAAGCAAATTTATCAGAAGTCATATCAAGCATCTACTCTTTGTTTTCTAAAGAAAAGTTATCAAACAATCCATCAATCCTTCTACTCTTTGTTTTTTGAGTTAATGGAAACAAAGTTATTAGTTATCTACTCTTTGTTCTCTTATTTTCGGGAAGCAAAGTTATCAATTCATGATCATATTTTCTATCATTTTTTATCCATATCAGCATGATGACAAGACAATTTATCTATCTATTGACCAAAGAAGCAATCTACATCATCATTTTCATCAAACAGTACATTCTTCCTAAATTTCCTAGATGCGCTAATCTGCAGCCTCTATGCGCTAAAGTTCCCCCCAAATGTGCTAAATCACCGTATGTGCCATTTTGTGCCCCAAATGTGCTGCAATTTTCCCCCTATGTGCTACTTCCCTATATGCGTTAAAACCCTACGTGTATGCACCATTTGATCCCCCCAATGCATTGAAACCCTATATGTGCTATTCTATTTCCTATACGCGCTACAGTCCCAATTTCCTATAGGCATCCTATATGCGCTATTTCACCTATCGAATGCACTAAATTGTCTATTCCCTAAAAGCACTAAATTATGCCCTATATGCGCTAAAAGAAACTTTGAAAGCGCTAAAACTCCTACTCTATGTGCTAAAATGGGATGTTCAACGCTAAATCCACGCTAAAATGCATAAAAATTTAGATAAAATTACACATTTTCAAATCAAAGCGGGTTGAATCGACTCACCGGTGGTCCATACACGGCTGGTCTCTGATATCGGCGGGCTCGCTCGAATCGCCTGTGATAAGGAATCTCCATCTCGCCAAGTCAGCATCAGAGCACAAAATCATTAAAGTCAAAAGTTGAAAATGACTTGCCCTTTTTTACCCCTTTTACCTTTTACAGGTCAACCAAGGTGGGTTTTTGTGGATTTTATTTTTATTTCTATCTTTTTCTCAAATTCTGACCTTATTTTTTAAGCTGGGGCATCTTTTAATCAATTATCGGGAGCTAAATCATTGCATCCCTCTCATCATCTGAATTTCATCATCAACTCAACATTTTTTTTCATCATCAGTGATTTACCTCCTGAGGGGGCATCATTAATATCAACAACATCTTTCAATAAAAAACATATCAGAGTCAAATCAAAAGGGACATATCAGTCAATTTTTTTCCAACCAGGGGCAAAATTAAACGCAACAAATTTAAAAAACAGGAATATTTTCTTTGAAGCAATACGTTTCACACATCACTTCAAAGAGGGGCAAAATATATATGCATAAAAATGGTCATGTTTAATTAATCCTGACATTTAATTAAATATTTATTATTTAATTAATTTCTTTCTTAATTCCTCTACATATAAATAAATTTAATTTATTTATTTATATCGTTCACCTACTTTATTCTTCCACTTTAATTAAATAAATTCATTTTATTTAATCACCACTTTCTTAAGTCCACTTAATTAATTAAATAAATATCATTGTTTATTTAAATTAATTATCACATTTAAGTTTAATTAAATATTTGATTTAATTGAATTTAATTCCCTTTCTTCTAAAATTAATTAAATATGCTTATTTAATTAATTCTACATGTCACTTTTCAAATCTTAATTAAATATTTTATTTAATTAAGAATCTTCCATTTTCTCCAAATCTTAATAAATATTTAATTTAATTAAGAAAATCTTCCATGTCACCAATAAATGAATAATGAATTTAATAAATTCATTATTTATCTTCAAAATCTTTTTCATCTCATAAAAAGATGATTTATACAATTCATCTTTATCATCTCTCATTAAAGAGGAAACAAATCCTGCTTTCTATTTTTCTTCTATTTTTCTCTCCAGTCTTCTCCATCTTCGACCGTTCGATCTGCCAAAATTATCACAGCCATTGATCACATCAGCTAATCAGAAGCTTTTGAAAAATCTATAAATACCCCTACGAATCCAAGCATTGGTTACACGCACACACATACATGCATTAGAGACAAGCGATTAACATTTTAGCATTATTATTATCAGCTTTAGTATTCGTAATTTCATAATTTTACATTCTAGCAATCGTGTTTAGTTTAAGCATGTTAA
>VDFB02144509.1:63533-82567 GCA_007258455.2 Sequoia sempervirens | reverse complement strand
CAACCATATTTTGATAATATGTAAAAACTTAAAGAATGAATATTAAATGTTAATAAATGAATGTGAATATGTTAATTAATGAATGGTATATGTTAATGAATGAATGCTATATGTTATTAATGGATGAATGAATGAATGTTATATGTTATTAATGGATGAATGAATGAATGGTATATGTTATTAATGGATGAACGAATGATTAATGTTATATGATTGGGTATGGGGAATTAAGAGTGATGTGAGGGGGGGGAGGGGCCAAATGAGCTTCCACCATCATGTGGTTGGCCCTGTTAAGTAGAGAATATTAAACTATTCTCGAAACAAAGAGAAGCTCAATAAGGTAATGCACTTTTCAATATAAGAAATGCATCGTTTGAAGCATCAAACCAATATGCAGTCTGTATGTATGATCAGTCGTCAGTCTCCGCAATGGTACATTTCCACGAATATTTTTTTTAAAAAAAATTGCTTCTTCGTCGCAATTTCAACGACAACCACCGATGAATCAACAGAAAGGCTTGAAGAAGTTTCTATAGCTGCGATGAATATTTCGTCGTAACTCCCTGCCCATTTCGTCGCCCTTTCGATGATCTTTCGGCGTTGCTACCACGCTACTCCCTACCCATTTTGTTGCACTTTCGACGAACTTTTGGTGTTCTTCCGACGCTACTCCTTGCTAATTTCGTCGCAAAGTCGACGAACTCTTGGTGTTGTTTCGACGCTACTACTTGCCTATTTCGTCACACATTCGATGAACTTTTGGTGTTGTTTCGACGCTACTACTTGCCTATTTCATCGCAATGGCGACGAACATCTACTGTTGTTTCGACGCTACTGCTTGCCCATTTCGTCGAACCGGCGACGAACTTCTGGTGTAATTCATTGGTGGGTACACAAAGTTTTCATCGATATTCTGATGAAATCCTGAGGTATTTCACGATGCCGTCGACCGACGATTCTTCGCTGTTATTTCAACATTTAATTTGTCGTCGGCCTTTCAACAAAAAAAAGTGACAGAGAGATTTTTGCCATTGCATCGCTCTTCCAACAAAGATTTGTCGGACAACTGACGAACGGCCGTCGAAAAATGGTGTCAAATTTAGTAGTGTGGAAGTCCATTAGGAACTTAAAGCCTTACATAAAGAGTCATGTATCTCAACTTTCCAAGCCCTTGTTATTATTGCCAATCCTTAGACCACAAA
This sequence comes from Sequoia sempervirens, assembly GCA_007258455.2. Taxonomy (NCBI): domain Eukaryota; kingdom Viridiplantae; phylum Streptophyta; class Pinopsida; order Cupressales; family Cupressaceae; genus Sequoia; species Sequoia sempervirens. The sequence continues at coordinate 81,365 of VDFB02144509.1, read as the reverse complement.
ATCTAAGATTGCCCTCAACTTACCCAACACTCTAAGTCTCACCTCAAGTAGCTTACTAACACTTCTCTACCCCAAATTGTAGATGATGGTTGAACTATGGTGGGTAATAAAAAAATCATAATTCTAGAGCTAAAGGTGTTGGTCCTCAACTACCAAACCAAGCCTTAGATTTCAAATCACAATAAGGTGAAGGATGTGATTGACTCTCAACCTCTAAGGGAGTCATCATGGGTAGAGAACAATCCTTGCTTTAGCAAAGTGTTACTTTTTTCTAACATTATTTCATTACAACTAGCCTCCCAACCACCCTCTCTTCCTACCACTTGATGTTTCCATGGCTTAGTTCATGGGACAAAGAAAGTTAACTATTTCAAACTAAAAGAGGGCACTAGTTGAGCCTCAATATCCAAAAATGTTTTTTTGTAAAGTAGGACTTCTTGATGAATAGTCATGGAGCTCTTGATGATCTTGATGAAGATGACACACCCTATGACTCTCCTCTTCCATGAATTTTATTTCAAGGAATGTTTGAGGTATTACCAACTCCAAAAGGGAATACATCATGTAGAATTTTCAATTAAGATTTCCAAAACATGATTTATTTTGCTCATAGGAGTTGATTTCATGCTTTCTATTATAACTTGTAATGGAATGTGGCCAAAATGTCACATTTTTCTTAGTGATCATGCTCCAAGTCATGGAGGATTTTCCACTTTTAGTTCACCTATACGGTAGAAAACACATGGTGGCTCATGGATGTCACCCCACTAACCATGTATAATGGGTCCTCTTTAATGTTAAGAACCACACTCTTGGGGTTATTAATGTTAATGATCTAATGATGTTGAAAGATCTCTTTTCTAGTATTGGATTACAGTGTCTATTCCCACTACCTATTAGCTCATGTGTGGGAATTTCAATATGGTCAAGCTGGAATCTAGTAAATGTAGCCAACTCCCTATGAGATTGACAACTAGTGAAAGAGATGCTTGGTATTATATGTGCAATAAACTAGGTCTTTTTATCCAAATATTGTTGGTCATCATTCTATTTTCCATCTATATACATGAAAAAAATTATCTTTAGGTACAAAAAAAATTCTTAAACACCTTAATAGAGTCATGATATCAAGTCAACCTATCTTTATTTTTCCATTTATTTTAATTACCAATTGGTCCTTTGCCAAATATTATCCTTTTAGATGATTTCCCAATCCTATTTTACATTCGATGGCAACCTGCAATGGCCAAAGTTCCCAAAACATAAATTTACATCAACAAATCATTGTTGATTCACACTCCCACACTCACCCATATTCAATACATTTAGAATATTGAACCATGTCATTCTCATGAGATTGGTTGGATCTAATGGTGGAATGATGAAAATAAATAGACTACTTATTTTTGTGAATCTATGAACCTTTCTAGATAGTATTTTCCACCGTCCATACAAGGCCACAACCTCAAAACTCTATCATGCCACCATTGAGTTGGATGTGCTTCGATTCTCCTTCACTCCATAATTGCATGTTGCTCAACTTTTTGATTAGAAACAAATAAATGATAATCATACAACTCGGAGAGCTCAAATCAAGGCCCAATTGCATTGCAACAAAATTAAAGATAAAATTTTCAAAATAATTATTTCAATCCTTTTGCTAGCTTTCCAACTTCCTCAAAAAATCAAGCATATTAAATAAGGTCAAAAAAATTCTCTCTAAGATTATGATATTCTTTAGGCTTTTTTCACCATTATCAATAAGTTTTTCAAGCTCAAGTGTCTTCTTGTGAGATAGATCAAGATCTCTACCAATGTGTGAGTTTGGTGCCTTGTAGGCTCTACACTACTCATTGAGCCAACTATGACCAAAAAATCACTTTATAAAATATTTGTGAAGCAATTTCTCTATGGCTAATGAAAAGCCCTAAGTTATGATGACTTTCCATGGAATTTTTCTAAATATTTATGGCACACCTTTAGACTTAATCTCTTATAGGTTTACTTGAAAGCTTTTGCAACAATTTCCCTAGGTTCTTTTTAAATAAATCCAATATTAAATTCATTCCTAATAAAATCTTGATGAAATATGTAATTGCTAGTTGATTATTCTATTGAATACTTCATACAAGATCACAAAAAATCCCTTTCCCTCTTCATTATTTTCTTTTGTTTATTGTCTAGCCTAAATATATTAGCTTCATTGAAAGCAGATATATCCTAAACAATATTATTGTTGTTTGGGGAGGTATGGAATGGGTATGTATCTCTCAAAAACAAGACATTTTCATAAAAATGGACTTCTTAAAATCTCATGGGCACATTGAATGGTTGCTTCAATCTCTTAGGTTTGGCCCCAATTTTCTTCAATCAGTTCAAATGCTCTTTGTGGATGCCTCAAATTTTCTCACCATAAATGGTTGAGAATATTCCTATATTTGGATTTTTCACTCCATTATTCATTTTTTTTCATCTTGCTCTATCATTGTGGATGTTTATTGGCCAACATGTTTGCCTAGTAGAGGGTAAAAGGTATCTTCCTTCCTAGCTCCAATCTCTAGTTTGTCACTAATGGGACACCTTTGGTTGGAAATGTATTGACTAAGGGAAAGATTTTAAAATTGGGCATTCCCTTTGATTTTCAATCATCTTCTATATCTCTTTGGGAATTTATTATAGCTCGCATTAAAAAGGCTATATTTTTTTATTGCTAAGCCCCTTTCTCTAGTTGGAAACTTCAAGATTTTTTTTAAAGTGCTTACAACCACTCGTGTATTATTAATTATGTTAGGCTCCTTCAAAAGCTAGAGATATTTGTTGAGGATTTTATTTGGGCCTCCTTAGAGCAAGGTGAAGGGTTCCATTGAGTTGCCTAGGAGTTTTTGGCCTCCCATGTAACTACATGGTAATCTAGATGCTATTGATACTTACAAACAAGGGTTGGATTTGTGTGCTCAATGGATAACTTGAGTCCTAGAAGGCCAAGAAGCTAGGAAAATCATCCTCAAAAATTGTATTATTTTGACATTCCTCATGGTAAGAAAGCTTTGTATGATCTAGACCTTCACTAGATTCACTTCATGAAGGAACTAATTCAAATTAAAGGTACTCTTGTAGCCAATTTAAGTATTTGGAAGGCTTGGGAAACCATCAATCCATGGCTTACCTAGAAAGGGAATGATTTAAGGACTAGGCTTTCCTTCAACCAACAATCCTTATAGCAACCTTTTATGATTACTTTCCAATGTCAACCTTTTGCCAAAATTCCTTGGGTCTTTGCACTAAATTTATTTAAGCACACAAAGTTTTCTTTATTGCATACCTCTTCTCCAAATCCACTAAGAACTATCTCTATTATCCAAAATGTAAAGTCAAATATACACTTAGCAACTAGGATTTTGAGTCCTTTCAAACCATTATGGAGTCTATGCCTCTTAAAATGGTATATAAGGTTGGGACTTGACTCATTGTGCCCCAATAGAAAGATTGGAAATGGTATCTAGACACTCCCTTTAACAACCACAAACCCTTTTAGGTGTGTTCTTGGATTTCTCCTCACTTGTCCATGGTTCAAAAGCTTCAAATTAGAAGCAACTTGTTTTCTACTACAATTCAATGGAGCTACAAGTTTTAAATAGTTTGGTTTAACATTTTGGAACCCAAATTGGACCATTTTTCTTAGTGCCTCCTATATTAGAGTCTTCCCATTAGATCTTGCCTTACCTATCTGGGTGTTTCCAACTCCCTATGTCCTTTCTATAGACATTTGGAAACTCTCAAGAACATTTTCGAGTTTTTACCTCAAGCTCGAGTAGCTTGGAATTGGATACATGATTTCTTTAAATCTTTGTGACTAGAAATTTGTTCTTATAATTTGATTCTTCTAGGTGATTGGCCTAATATTTCTATGGAGTTTACCCAAATTTGGTGTATTTTTAGAGTGGAACTTCTCTTTAGATTCCATACTGGATGCTCATTTGTCCTTGTATGGTAAAGCCATGATATGCTTGAATGTTATGTTATAGATCCAAGTGCAAGCCGATAAATTTTCTCCAAAGGTTCCCACTTGCAAAGACTTATTGATCATTGGGCCAATGAACCTTGTATTATTGAGCATGCACCACCTTCTCCTCCTAATAGGGATGCCTCTCCATGTGGGCATTGTTGTGACCATAGCCATAATTTTCATCCAAGATGTGGTTCTTGGGTCTCATGGATCCCCTCATCAACAATGTTATAGCTAGTCCCTACCACATGGGCAGTCCTCAACTTCTCCACATGATTGTGGCCTCCCTAGTTGATATGATAATGACATTTTCTCTATGTTGGACTTGTTATTTCACCTATTTATGCAACTCCTAGTGATTCAAAAGAAGAAAAAGACCACAAGGACTTCATTACAAGCTAGGAACCCATCCCTAATGCCCAAAATCCTCCAAATGGTTCAAAGTTCAAACAAACTTATACCTAGTAATAACCTTGTTCCTCCTCCCCCAATCTATCTCTTGTTGCTTAATAATATGACTATTATTATTTTCTTTTGTTTTAAACACTAACTTTTGAAAATGTAATTTCATTCCACTTACTTTTTATATGAATTATATATTATATTATTTTTTATTTTTATATAAATATGCTTTTTTCAACATTATATATAATATATTTTTAAAGCACATCTATAATAAATATCAAATTAATATAAATAACAATTTTTAAGCCAGCTCTAAAATATGCATCAAATTAATATATAAAATTGGTTAAAGCAAATTATTCAGGGTGACCCAAAAAAAAGTTCAATGACTATCTTCCTCCCAACAATATTTACACTAAGGACTGAACTTCAGAACAGTTGCACATTCTTCCATTTTCTAGTAAACCTTGAGGTCGATGGAATGTTCATTTTGTTTTTCATTCTTAATTTATTTGGGGTTTGCTTCTAATATGTAGCATTATCATAATCTGATGTATTCAATATTAATGCACGCTCTTCTAAACTTCATTGTATCATGAGTTGTAGGATTATAATAATCCCCTGTATAGTCAATGTTAATCCATAATAGGCCTTGAATTCTTTGCATCACCATCTATCCCTCCTCTTTAGAATTAAAATACAATCATTTCTTTAATGAAAATATTAGTAAAAAAAAAGTTATTCCATATATAAACAGTCAACAAAAAGTCCAGACATTATAAATTTCAATATAAATTTTGTCCAAATGTGACTGCCTGGATGCCATCGATACAAACTGCTCCTGGCATCTACAGTTGGTTTTTGGACAGCATCCTTACCCTTTTCCTTTTATATATCTCCAACATTTGCCATATGTATGGCAGATTTCTGCTGCCGGTTATATCAGCATCCAGATTGTCCAAATTGGAGTAATCTTCCTGTATCTCTTCTTCACTTTGGTTCTATCTATAGCTATAGGTCTTGAAATCATCTAAGTCATATTCTGCGCTGGCCTAAAAGACTACATATAGTGAGAAACTTACTACTAGTTGCGAAGAATTCAAGAATTCTAGAGCTTCCAAGGGCACTCAAAGGCTAAGAAAGGGTCTGCTGTGTTTTTTCACCAAGCCCGAATTCAAAGAATAGCCTAAGAACAAATAGAAATATGCCCAACGAGCCATCCAGAGGAATGGAAACGTTAGAGGCTTTGTATGGGAATATCCCTGAAGGTTTTCAGGAGGAACTTACTCTGGCTAATTTTGCACGACATTTAAATGTCAGGGAGAGCGCTGCTAAGCCCAAAAGGAAGGAGGGGGAAGATTTAGAAGTGATATCTAAGAATCTAGCAGATCCTCTGAAGATCAAGAACATGGCTAGACAAAATTCAAGCACTGATAGTAACAATCAGAGCATTGATTTTGGCAAAGGATTGCAAGCTGTGAAACCATCTTCTTTAGAGGGACAGAACATTCAAAATCCTAGGTGCCCCTCAGATCGAAGTGATAAAAGTTCAAGACATATATTGAAGGGAAGTGGTAGAAGAGACCAATATGCTTCTGATGTTGATGATAATATTAGCATGTATTCTGATGTGAGCTCTACTATGGCCGGATCTCGTAGAAAATCAGGCAATTTTTCTACTGACTTCGATCTTAGTTATACTTCTGGTTACTCTGTGGCCAATGCTAACCGAAATGGAGCAGATCAAGACAATACCGTGCAGAAACGCCGGGGAACACCACATACTAACATTTGCAGTATTTGTGATAAATCTGCTGGTCTGGGAAAGTGTCGTTGTCTGGTAAAATTTCAGTCTTGTTCTCATTTCATGTTTGAAGTTCAGTTTTTGTATTTTTTAAGTTTTTCTTCATAATGGATTTTTGAAAAGATCTATACAGTCTTTTATGATAATAAAATCAGATAGAAAGTTGAAGCTTAACAGTGCAATTGTGAAATAGCGACAAGGACAAGCAGCATTTACGGCCAATCAAAAACTACCAACACAACACAAATACCATAGAACCAAACAACATAATAAAAAAGATACTAGTCAGACAGCTTAAACCCATAGAGCTCAAGACAGCTCTGAATACTTGACGCAGTTCTACCCACTGAATTGCTGAAGCAGAGTTCCAATCTCCCCTTTTTAACAACAAAACCTAGCTCATTAGATTTCAGACAAACACTTGAAATCCTTATGCCAGAGTGACCAATAAGTTTCATACCCTCTGTTTATTTTCTTTAAAAGGAGTGTTGGAAGAAGGCTGTGCAACCCCCAAAGAACTAGAAGCGGGACTCACCATCCCACCACAAGAAGCAACCCCTCCCCCATCAACCACCTTTGTAGTTTGTACACCTTTCATCAGCAGACTCCATATGATTGGTCTCTTCTACCTTATCTAAGGACGGCATCTCTACATTATCCTGAGGAATACAGAGCTCTTTTATCTCCTTCAAGCATTCTGCTTCCTCCTATTACTCAAGCAAATGGCAATGGAGTGGCCAGCCACAGGGCACATTTGACAAATATTCAAGGCCACCTCAAACTCGATCCTCTGCTCTCAAACACCATACTTGCAAGATAAGGTGATTGAGTTTGTAGCTCCTTATCAGCATCTACATTCCCACAAAGCCTAGCAAATAACAGACACTTCCTGCATTTAATCATGGGATCAATAGCAATGAGTTGCCCAAAAGAATTAGCAAGACCCAATAGAACCTCTTCTTCCCAGGATTTTATGGTAGGCCTAGAGGCTTAACTCAAATTGGGATCCTATTAGAACATTTCTCTAAATCAAACCCAGCTTTTCACTTTTGTAGGAAGAACCCCGATTTCCCAATGAGGCAAGGACCTCTCGAAAGGGTCCTGACACTATCATCATGATTCGAAAGGGGTATTAGAAAGAAGCAATCAGACAAAGTCAAGATTTCCATTTGGCTGAGCCCATCTTCTCCCCAGATCGATTAATCACAACCGGTTCCAAGGGACTTTAAGTTCAATTAATTTTATGGCTTTTGTTAAATAAAGAATGACAGTTTTTTTCTTCTCTCCTCATTATTTTTGGGTTTGTGACTACTGCAGCAGTTTTTTTCTCTTTGATTTAAGTGCCCAAGTGGAAAAGCATTATTATTTAGTACAAATCATCATTGTGTTAATTTCATACTATGAAACATTCACAGATTAGATTCTTTCTAAAGCTCTCCAACACTTTCATCAAGTCTGTGTAATGCTCAATAATATCTGCAATTTGTTTCTTGAAGCTGTTGAGACAGTCTATTCTTTAGCATCTATCTATTCAGTTATCACCATGTAACCTTAACATGGCTATATTCTAGTGTCATATACTAACCTTCTTTACTCTGAAATGACAGAGAATTGCCATAATAGATGTTATGTATAGCCACTTCATACAGTAAAGTACTATTCCTTAGTATGATTCACCTGTGTTAATAAATTCAGAGGGGTGATCAAACGAATAAGGCATCCAATGATGCTTACAACAGCCAAAATGGAATAGCAAGCAAATAAAATTGCAGGACAATCGACAGCACTATTTGCTATCAGATAGTTTGAGGGCACCTTGAGTGCCCACCTGTTTTTAACCAAACAGCACTATTTGCTATCAGATAGTTTTAGGGCAGCTTGAGTGGCCACTGGCCACCTGTTTTTAACCAAAGTCCCACAAGGGCTGAAATAATAAAGGTTCAATTTTATCCAGGTATGTGGAAGAGCTTACTGCAAAGGATGCGTAACTAAAGGGATGGGAGACATGCCAGAAGGTCGCAAGTGCATACCCTGTGTTGGGCATCGTTTCAGTCAAAGGTTTGCATCTTTCCAAATCAACCTATTATCCATAAACAGTTCATAACTAACTTCAAAGAACCCACATTGTTTTGCATGCAGTAATGATTAGAATGTTTAATGGCAGATATATAGCTCGAGCAGGGAATATAGGATGCTGTATGTCTGTGCCGAGCTCAGTGAAGCAGGCAGAGCTCAAATGGGCAGAATTGGGTGCCAGAAAGCCACGCAGTCGAACAACACAAGCATCAAGCCAGAGCCCACTTCGCATGCGACTATCTCCACGAAGGAGCAACCGTGTGAGCCCAACCAGGGAAAACAGAGCGACCTAAACCCTAAACAGCAAACAAATCAAGTACATTGTATGTTTAAGTAGGGAGAGTTCCCACTTAGAACACAACATGTTGGCTATTTTCCTTAAACCCTTAATTTTTCACAGTCCTTTTGTAGTGTTTTTGGGTGTAATAAGCTGTTCTTAATTGCAGAGGTATTCACAGAATTGTTTTCATATGTAGCTCCCGTGAAGTGGACATGCTCTGTTTTCCTTTACCAAATCCAACGTCGATGGAAATAATATAAAAGGATTACTGTTTCTTGTCGTTGCTAGATTGTCTTGTAGTTTTCGCTGGCTGTGACATCCATTACTTTCCTTAAAATCGCCTGCAAACATTACAATATTATCGTAGATCGTCCTCTTTGTCGGGGCTCTGGTGGCCTGCTGAACAAAGATATTCTAATTTTCCATTGTGCCAGATTTTATGCCTAAGAGATACCTTTTTTTTTAAAAAAAATTATATAAAAATTGAACATATTAAAAAAATATAAAAAATGACAATAATCTATTTTAAATCTTTCTTTTTTATATGATTTAATTTTGATTGTATTTTATAATAATTTTTTTAGAATAGATATTTTTTATATTATTAAATTGACGATTTTATTATTTTAGAATTTTATTGATATAACTGTTTAACATAATTCTATATTATCTATATATTTTTTAAATTATAAATCTATATTTTAATCAATTATTTTAATATAAATAAGAATAACAACTTTACAATACTTTATAAACATTCAACAATAACATCCCAATGGGGTTTGAACCTTTATCAAGAACAACACCACTACAATTTAACCATCACACCATGTCACTATTGACAATATTTATCATAATTATTAGTTTGAAAGGAATTTAAACAACTGAGACTGCATTCCCAAGCAAACTTTGTCTATAAGAGTTTTATATAAAGTCACTCTTAGGGCATGTCCATGTGTTGCTCAGCTTATTTTGGCTAGCAACCACTACTAAACTTTTAAAGGAGTTATTTATGGAGCGGTGGTCCCATGAATATTTTTTTTTTTTGCTTATTTAGAAGAAAAACTTGCATGCAAATTTTAAAATGAAGGGAAATAAATTTGTGGGGCCATGTGACATTTTTGGCAATATTTCTTATTTCCAACCTCTTTTTTTCACAGCTTGTTTTTAACTCCTAAACATAGTTGCTCGACTAAAATAGGGAAAGATTCCAAATTATTTAATTTTAGGTTCTTTGATAAAATATCTTAATATAATAACATATTGATAAGTTGTACTTTTTTTAACATGATGGTGGCCTTAAAACCATCATGGTGGTCTTGAGATTGTAGTATAGATCTTAAATTAATAAGGTATTGGTAAAAGTATTTGTGATATTTTTTAAGTCACCATGACAATTTATTCAAACTAGAAAAAAACAAAGAATTTTAAGCAAAGAAAGATCACAAAGAGGCAAGCTAAGACATAAAAGGCTTGGGAACATGCTAAGGAGGACTAGAAGGGTAACTTAGGGTTATGATAGACTAGGAATGATGAGTGACTAATTCATCTCTCATGTGCATTACAAGACAATTTTTTAGAATGTTGCACCATCACAGAGCTTGAATGTCAACCCATTATAACATGGTGCAAAAATGGTTACATAAGATTCTTGGTATCTATAATCATCAATGATTCCATGAAGGGAAACATATAACATTAAAATCTCTATCTTGAGTGGCATGATGACCTCTATAACATAAACTAAAGAATAAGTTGTATAGCTTGTAGGAGTGCATTTAAAACTACAATATAGAGTCAAGTTGTGTGTGTTTATTGGTATTATGTTCAAGTCAACTATTTTCCTTAAGATTTGTTGAATAGTTTTATTTGTAGCTTGTTATGGTCTGTTACCTTATTATTAAGGGGAAAATATTTGTTTTCTATGGATTTTATCTAAGAAATCCTTAACTTTCTTCTTTTTTAAAGATATGTAATTATTATTTGTAATAGTAGATGATAGACCAAACCTAGATATAAGATTTTCCATTATCAAGTTCTAAATGTCAGTCATTGTGGAGGGTTTTAGGAGTGTGGATTTGACCTATTTTATAAAATAGACAATTGTTATAATGATGAAAATATGTCCTAAAGAATCCAAGGAAATTTTACCCACCAAATTTAGTATCCAAGTGAAAAATACCCAAGGTAATGTATAGAGGTAGAATTCATGGGTTGGTGCATGTTTTAAGTTACTATACTTTTTACGCATTGCACACTTTTGAACAAAGTCATAAGAATATTTGAACTCCAATTTACTTTAAAAGTATCCCATGCATAATATCTTTTGTACTAATAAATTTACACTAACATAACCTCTAGATGTACCTCTTGAAGTTCAATATATTTTTCTTTCTTGTTAAGTCATCTAAGTAACAAACCATTCAAACAATGTTAGTAAAGAAACCCCACATTTAGTAAGTATTTAGTAGTTTGTTTTTTAATAAGGATGTTCGTACTATTTAAACAATGGAGTTGGAATATCACTAAATTTAAGTAAATATAGATGTAAATTTCATGGAACTAGTCCACATGAGTTAGAGTAGCACAAACCATAGAAGATGTATCTTTTATATATAAAGTGGTTTTAATCTATAAATAACTAATATAAAGTGAGGATAATTGTCTCCCATACTCTTTAAAGATGTGATACTATCTATAGAATCACCACCAATTGTATTTTCATGAGATGGAGTTAATAATGAATGGGTCAAAGGAAACTAGCAATTGGAGTGCTAACTCATGATATTATGTCAACTTTGCCTCTTTTAGTCAATAGTGATTTTTCTATCTACGAGTTTTGATTCATCATGGATTTCAATAGATTTAACCTTTTGAGAAATGGTAGCACATATCTCTGCAATCAATGTCTCGTATTTAGCCATGTTATTAGTTTGAGGAAAATCAAGTCAAAAAGGGAGGAATTAAATCTCCAAAAGGAGATATCAATATTACTCTCACTTCTAAACCAATCTTACATCTAGTTCATTGAAAAACATATTACAAGGAGTCAAAAAGTAAATATATAGTATATACTCATTAGTAAATGGCATATCAATAAGAACATGAGCAAGACTTGCTGCAACTAAGTGATCAATGATTACTCTCCCTTTAATAGAATTTTGGAAGAAAAAATTAAGATCAAACTTGAAAATTAATATCATACACTTTATATATCCTAATAGAAAAAGGTAATCTTTAGACAATATGTATTTTAGGAGATCTTATATTGTAATATGTGTCTTGGCATGAATCATATAATGTCACAATCTTATTGTGAAGAGAAGAATATAGCAAGCATACTTTTTTTATTAGGATTATCATATCTCATTTAATCTAATAAGGTTTTAATAGTGTAATTAACTGTGCATGTTTCTTTTCATTTTTAATTTTGATCCAAAAAACTTCTCATAGAAAAATAAGTGGATATTTACTATATAATAATAAACGATTTCCATCAATGATAGGCATGAATACTGGTAGATTTAGTTCATTTCATTTCATGTCCTCAAATTCCTTTTGGAAATCCATATTCCATTCAATTTAACATCTATCTTTACAATCTTAGTGAAATATTCTTTGGTGAAGGCATGTTGATGATAGCATTAATATTTTTGGATTCAATATCAATACCATATTACAATATAATAAAGCCTAATAGGTGATCACTATCAACATTGAAAACATATTTCTTCAAGTTTAGTCTAACTTTATATTAGTAAAGACATTCAAAGATCTTTTTTTTGCTACGTGACATTCAAAGATCTTTTAAAATCCTATACACAATGTATTATTCTCATTTTTCCCCTAGAATCATTCCATCTGCACATAATCTTTAAAAAAATTATGCATTCAAGATCAAGGAATATTAACTTCATGGTCCTTTAATAAGTAGTTCCAAGATTCAACCCAAATTGAATGGCGACATAGAAAAATATTCCCCATGGTGTTATAAAGTATTTCTCTATTGATCTTCAGGGTTTTTAAGCATTTACTTATATTGCAAGAATCTATCCATAAAAAATAGCATCTCATAATAGTGGCACGAACTATAATTATGTCAATCTTGGACAATGGTATTGAGAAAATTAAAGAAAATTATACCAAGTTGATCAAACCATTTCCTACATAACCCTATGTGAGGAAAACATGTATACAAGCTTACAAAATAGCCATAATATAAAGATCCCATAATAGCAGTTTACACTTTTGGCCAAACTTGACATTGAATTGATTTTTTTCACTAAATTTTCACTTTTGAGCACCTATAGTTGCTAAACCATGAGGAATTTGAAGATGATGCAAACTAGTGATTTGTGACATTTTATCTGTAGACTCTAAATATATATATTTTAAAAAAAAATTGGAATCATATTGCATTTCTTTTTCCATGTCTCCTTTGAAAACTAGTTTTTAACAGTATACACCATTTTTAAAGAGTGATGTTCACAGTAAACGACATAACTTTTTTTCTATGAAGGATAAAATCATATTTTTTTCGAATTTAGATTTGTAACTACAATATCTAGCATGTTCATTTCTTTTCATAGTGTTCTATTGAATATTTTTTCTTAATTAAGTTTTGAAGTCAAACTAATTACAATTTAGACATAGGCGGACCGTATACAACATAACTTTTTTTGTATGTATCAAAATTCTTTTTTTTTCTGGAACAAGGACATCAATACCTAGCACAAACATATTTTTCATTTTTTTTAATAATCTACTATTTTTCCATATGTACATAACAAAGAGCTTGATTTTCGATAAAAAACCTATGTTTAATTAAACTAAAAAAATACATAATAAAACCAAAATATATTAAAATTATATTTGATGGATAGCTCGTTTTGAGGACTATAATCATCTAGTTGGGTTTGTGAAGTTGATTCCATTTTCATGTTCAACCCGAGCTTTGAAAGGCATTTTTTTGTAGAAAATCACTAAAGGAGGGTGAGAAGGGAAAAAGGGGGGGGAGGGGGGTGGTCTCCTTCAAGCTAACCCCCCTAGACCCCTTCGAGTGAAGGGGGGTTCACTCAAACCTCCCTTTTTTTTTCCATTTTCCCTTTGATTTTATTAAAAAAAACTCGTCAAATGGGGTTGCATCACAAAGGGGTTCGCTCGAAAGGGGGCTTCTTTGGGTTCGCTCAAACCCCCCCTTTGAGCGAACCCCTAAAAATACAAAAAAAATAATCTTGGGAGTGTTTTTGTAATTTTTCTTTGTGAAGGGAATTGTAAACCACTATTGTGGGATCACCCACAATATAACATAAGATATACCCTAGGAAAACTCTCAAGAGGGAAAAACCCAGCCTCCAAAAGTATCTACGTTCAATATATTATTCAATAATGAAAACATTACAATACACTTATAGAGTCTCCATGAATACTTCAAAAACACCAAGCTCATTCAATTCATCCTCCACGTGTTCAATTATGTAACCACACATCCCATGACATGCTTCACATATGCACTCTTTAAAAAAGAGCTCAATACAACGACAACTAAACCAAATAACCAACTAGCCAAACAACTAACCTTGGAACCACTGAATATGTGCTTTCTTTTAAATAATCAATCTCAAACAAAATAACCAGACTTAGTAAGGTAAAATCATGTGCATCAAAACCATTAGTACACAAAACGATTAACCCCAACATTTAGTTTTTGGTACTAAGTTTCCCAATATTAAATATTTCACATGTGCAACTCACACATAAATTTTTTAATCACTATTATGTACAAATTTAGAAGTGGACTTAAATAAATATTAATGTGACTAAACATCACAAATATTTAATGTGTTGCTAAAGGTTCTATTTTGAGTTGTGAGGTAAAAATTGGTGGGCCTGGGGTTAGGACTAGAAATAGAATAAAAATCAGGTTGGGGCCTCAGGTATTGAGGTTTCTGATACTGGGGTTAAGGGGCAAAAGCTTGCTGCTAGTGAGATGGAAGCTGTTGAAATTTTGAACAATATGTAGTGGTCTTGGCTGGTTTCCTTCTTTTTGGTTGTTTTTTGGCTAGTGGTTTGCTAACGATGGGCTGATGGTTGTTTAATGTTGTTTCCTTTTTATATCAGCTGTTCTTTTTTGTAAAGGGTTCTAGGCCCCTTCAAAACCCGTCTTTTACCTCTAATCAAAACATCACAAATAAATATTTATTTTACATAATTAAATAATTCATTCCTTGTGCAAGGTGTACAACAAACTTTTCCTAACAAATGTAAATGCATCCTCAAGTGATGATCTGTTTAGGTCATAGAAATTGATATAAATATGCATACATCTATTTGGCTGGGTGATGGAAACCATATTAGATACCCAACATGGATAATTGCTTGGTCTAAAAGAATTCATCTTAAGCATTTTCTCTAGTTTTTCCTTGACCATAAAGGCAACTTATGGATGCATTTTGTGAGTATTTTGATTAATTAATTTGGCATCAAGTTTTATAAAAATGTTGTTCATGGTAATACCACTAGAAATACCCAACATGTTTGATATAACTACCCAAAAATATCAATCAATTAATTTAGTAAGATGGATATATTATGGTATTCATACTTATTTAAGAAATCTCCCATTTTTAAAATATTTTATTTGTTATCTTTTTTCCATCTCAAAATTTAGAGTATTATCAATAGCAATTGTCCTTTAATTTTAAATTAAAATATTTATTGATAAAACATTAGGAGGATTGCCTAATGAAGAAACAACTTCCCCAAAAATGAAGAAACCTCAAAGACATGTGACAAGCCTCTATCATGATGAAACATGGGAAAATCATCAAAGACTCCTAAATATTTTACTATGTCTTTACAATTAGTGAATGTATTTCAAGGAGGGGTAGTATCCAAATAACCTATGTATATTTAGTATAGATATATCAAAGGTGCATTTTTATTATTATTGATGGAATGTTAACATGTACCTTTAGTATTATTCATTTTAGGTGTTTGGATAGTTTCAATGATGTTTTATTTTATCTCAAACTTAATCTCCTTCCATTAAATTTAATCTTTGTGGATTCAACATAACCTTTACTATATTAACTAGTATTTAATTATATTTTAAGATGAGTTATATTTAGAAAGATGACTAGCCTTAAATCTATGAGAAATAACACCTTCATTAGAATTTTTATCCAATTGATGATTCAAATGTGTTCTATAATTTATATCAAGATTGATGGTGAAAGGAGGACAATGATCATTATCTTTGACTTTATACTCATCAATAAATGGTGTTGTGAAGCTAAGAGAAACCTTATCATCCTCAAGATTAGTATGATGTATAGATGGATCAAGTAAATTTATCAAGGGTAACGAGGTTGTGAGTAATCAGTTTGGAGATATTAAGGTTTTATGTGATGAAATTCCTTTCTCAAGAGAAGAACATAATATGAAATACTTAATAATGTAATATAATTATTTATCAATACTTGATAATAATAATCCACTTCGAGGGGAAACTCTAAAAGTTTTCAATAAGAATAGAATTATAATCTTTGTATGATATACTAACCACTACCTCATATACACCCTACTTATTCCATGGAGACTACTTAGGTTGACCCTACTACCAATATAAATCTATATAAATGATTATATGACTTAATTAAAGGTTATGCTAGCCACAAGTCAGCTTCACATATCTTAATACACACTATAGATTAAAGTGTAGTATGTTTGTCCCCTTAAAACTAACATCTTCCTCAATGTTGATGATCTTGGGATGCTTTTATATGAATGATTCATCCTCCCATATCATATATTCATTGGATAAATTATTCCACTTAACCCCATATCTTATAATCATTCTTTTCTACTACCTCTTAGCATATGTCTAAAGGATTTTGTAAGGCTCCAAAATGATTTTTCCTCCTCATGAATCTCTAGTAACTTTATCTTGGTTAAAAATATTTTTCCAATGACCTTATTCAAGTAGGAAATATAGAAGATTGAGTGTATTTTTATTGACTGAGGTAGCTCTAGTTTGTATGCTACAATACCAATCTTTTCCAAAACCTAATAATGATCATAATATTAGGGTGAAATCTTGTTATCCTTCCTCTATTATTTTAATTAAATCTAATTATATAATAGTAAGTGCACAAAGACTCAAACTCCTACTAAATTTTTTATTTTTTTGTAGTACTAATCAGCTTGCTAGTGTATTCTATCATGTGTCAATACAAATTTCTCCCTAAGAGTATAGAACTTAGCTCTTGGTGTTGAGTTTTCTTTCATCTACTTTGACCTTTGATTGTGACTCAATGAAGAAGTGATAGATGGTGGATGATACTCATATAGTGCTAAAAATGGATACATTTTGCATGAAGTATGGAAACAAGTGTTATACCACTTTATTTTTGTAGTGGCAACCATTGCACCCATCTCCTAGTTATCACCATGTAACCTTAACATGGCTATCTTCTTGTGTCATATACTAACCTTCTTTTCTGAAATGACAGAGCATTACCATGATAAATTTTATGTATAGCCACTTCATACATTATAGTACTATTCCTTAGTATGATTCACCTATATTAATAAATTTAGAGGGGTGATCAAACAAATAAGGCATCCAATGATGCTTACAACAGCCAAAATGGCACAACAAGTAAATAAAATTACAGGCCAATTGACAACACTATTAGTTATAAGATATTTTTAGGGCAGCTTGAGTGCCCACCTATTTTTAGGGTAAGTGCATGGATCTGTGACATGATTTTGGTGTCAAATTACAAAAAAACCCGTAATAGACCAATTGCGCTCACCAAATTTGGTGCTCTCCAAATGGCTTGAATTTTGCAATGAATGAACTTGTGAACTCTTTCTTTTTCTAATGACTTTTGGAATGCATTTTTCTAAACTCTTTCATTTTCTTTTTCTCTACCAAGGAAACTATATACATGAAATAAACATTTAAGTATAAGTTGACATTTACATATGGAAATTTACTTTCTAATACTTTAAGTTGTATTTCATGTATATAGTTTCAAGATGTTTGAGAGTGGTTTCAAATCTCAAGGAGTTATAATGAAAATTCTAGTTTTTGGAAGATCTTAAAAATTTCAAACTTAGTCAAATTTTAGTAATCAGCAATTCAAATTTTAGTAATCAAGAAATCAAATTTTAGTAGTCAACAAGTTGTATCATCTTTCTCTCTCACTCTCTCCTCTCTTCTCTCTATCTCTCCACTCCCTCTCTCTCTCTCCC
>VDFB02144509.1:0-63433 GCA_007258455.2 Sequoia sempervirens | reverse complement strand
AATCTCCTTCAAGGATAAATGATTTCACACCTTATTTGCAAGAGAAATGCTTCCATTTTATCTCAACATTGATTATTGAGATTGAAGAACATCTTGTACATCTTTCAAAAGCTCTATATCAAGAAATGAAAAATGAGGAGATGCCAAAAAAAATGAACAAGGAGACACTAGAATTGATAGCTATAGGGAAGGAATTCTCTTTAGCTGCTTTAGTTGTTTCAATTTTTCATTCAACTTCCCTTCCACTAGTTCTTGGCTCATCTAAACTCTGGTTTGTCAAGAACAAAGCTTCAATTTGAGGGAAAGGATCTTTGACTTTTAGATATTCCAATACTAATTTTGATTACCCTCTTCTAGATAGTTCTAGAAGACAAATACTAATGAGATGGGTTGGTTTGAAGCCTGAATCACAAGATAAAAATAATAGCACCAAATTGAATAAACTGAGAAGAAGTATGCACAATCTTTGTATCATAGCTCATAGCATGTGGATATTGTGGATAACTAAAGAGATTTCAGGCATTCTCACAAGAGATCTAAGGGAGGATGATTTTTTATCCATGACAACTCCTTTGAAGGCCTATATTCTCATTTGCATTGCATATTTTGTTTGTTGTGGCTTATGGAGTTGGTTTCATTTCCATGATTCATCTAATCACTTATCTCTTCTTACAGTTTTCATGAGATTTCTTCTAGTTTTGATTTAAGTCATCATGGTTTATATTTGGATATATTAATAACCAAATGAGAATAAAGCATGTAGAGTAAAGAGCTCCATTTGATTCTTTCAGTCACTTCAAACTCTTTATTGCCCAATAAATGGAAAAGACTAACATGTGCCCTTTCAACCCTTCCAATCCATATTAATCATGGAGATGTAATCTATAAGTATGCAAAAAAGTATTAAAGGGGAGCCAAAAATTTAGAGATTTTCATAGGGCCTATGAATCAGCTCTTGTTGTTTTTATATGAAAATATTGTTGTTTTTTTTTCTATTTATAATATCTATTGGTGTCATTTGGGAACTCCTATTTTTGGGAATTCAGTAAGAGTTCTCAAACAAAGTAGGATGACATCTACTATACAATTGAACTACTATTCCACTGCACTATAAATGTTAAACCCCTACCATCCCTGCACTCCTTTCATTGTACTCTACATGGTTGATATAAGAAGAGCCACTTTTCACTTTATTATTGTTCATCCTTTTTCTTTACGTACTACTCTGTTTTTTACACTCAACTTCAAAAAGTGATTTGCATGCCCCCTCAAAAAGTGGAAGCTAATTTTAAGAGTTCAAATTATGAAATTTGTATAGACAACTCAATCTACATGTCCCTTAATATCATTTTTATAGATAAAAGTAAGTTCTCCTGTGAACTATGCAATTTGATAGTGGAAACTTTGAAAAGAAAAGATCACTTTTAACATCTCATAACGGAAAAGAAAAGAATAAACAAACCTCAATTCCAAGTTCTCTATATAAATCCTTAACTTTTGCAACACAAGATGGGTCTGCTTTTCCATAATTAGCCTAAAAGAGAACATAATCATTGTTAGTCAACAAGCAGCTAGTAAAATTATTAAAAAGAATGGATCATATGGATCATGTGGCCTGACCGCGTATAGATTTGAAAAGTAAAATTAACTGAAACCATGGAAAGTGACTTACCACAAGATTCTACACAAATCGTGTCTGATGCGAAAAAATGGGCAAAGGTTGCAATCCAAAATCAGGTGTCGTGCTTTAATTCTCCATTTTGGTGGACTACCTTGAAAATAAGGTTTCAACTCACTGCTCCATTTTGGCGGGCTACATTGAAAATAAGGTCTTCACGAAGGTTTTAGAGTATGTTCATTAAAATGATAATTATGCT
Organism: Sequoia sempervirens; assembly: GCA_007258455.2. Lineage (NCBI taxonomy): Eukaryota > Viridiplantae > Streptophyta > Pinopsida > Cupressales > Cupressaceae > Sequoia > Sequoia sempervirens. Next base: position 61,556 of record VDFB02144509.1, on the reverse strand, counting down.
TATAAAAAAAAATGGTCATTTTTATTCTTATTTTTTGTTTTTTCTCTTCCTTTTGCTTATTTTTTTATTTTTCAAGGTTTTTTGGGTTTTAGTTTTTTAGGTTCTCTTATGGTTTTCGTTAATTTTTACAATTTGGTGGTTTTTCATCAATTTAGAAGAAACTTTCGTGTTCATATGATGACACCACAAAACAAAATATTTATTCCACAAAAAATATTTATTAGTAATTTTATTTGTAATATTTTATTATTAATTATGGCAGGCTACAATTGAAAATAAGGTCTTGACAAAGGTTTAAGAGTATGTTTATTAAAATGAAAATTATGGCCAAGATTATAATAATGAGCACATTTATTTTGTCATTTTTATTTGTCTGATATTAGTCATTTATTTAGTCATTTTTATTTGTTTGATATTAGTCATTTATTTAGTCATTTAGTTGTGATTTTACCCGATGACCAAATTAGTCACTTATAAATGACCAAATTAGTCATTTATTTTTCAAATACTACTAGTGTTAGTCACGTGACTAAAATTTTTAGTCATGTGACTAAAAATTTGTCACGTAGTCATTTATTTGCCAAATTCTACTAGTGATAGAAGGGGAGAATGTATGTACCTGACTTAGAGGAGTTAAGAAATCTGGTATGGAAAGAAGTACATGAAGCACTGTACTTTGGACACCCTGGTGTGATGAAAATGATAACATATGTTAAGCCATTATATTTTTGGAAGGAAATGAAAGGAGATGCTACTAGATTTGTGGCTAGGTGTCTTGAATGTCAAAGGGTGCAAGCAAAGCATCATCATCCTACAGGCTTGTTATACCCGCATGATATACCAAAGAGAAAGTGGCAAGTCATAAGTATGGACTTTGTGCAAGGATTGCCTATGTCAAGGAATAAGCACAATGCCATTCTTGTGGTTGTGGATAAGCTTACCAAAGTAGCACACTTTATACTCGGCAATCTAACTGATGGAGCACCTATCATAGCAAGAAAATTTGTGCAAGAAGTGTTTAGGTTGCATGGAATTCTTAAGAAGATTATCTCAGATAAGGATGCACAAGTCACTTCTAGGTTTTGGAAAACCTTATTTTCTTCATTAGGGACTTAGTTGAATATTAGCTCAACATATCCTCCAAAAAATGATGGAACAATGGAAAGGGTGAATCAAGTATTGGAAGACCTACTTATAATGTATTGCATGTATCAACGATACAAGTGGGAAGACTACTTTCCTTTAGTAGAATTTTCTTACAACAATTCCTACCATTCCACAATAAAGATGATTCCTTTTGAAGCATTATATGGGTGAAAGTGTCGAACTCCTATAAGTTGGGATAAAATTGAGGATATATTAAGTCTTGGGCCATAAATATTGGTTGAGATGGAAGAGCAAGTAAGAATTGTTAAGCAAAGATTGGTTGAAGCTAATGATAGACAAAAAAGTTATGCTAATGCTAAGAGAGTGCCCCAAAAATTTTCCATAGGTTACAAGGTGTTGTTGAGAGTGAAACCTCACAAGAGTTCTATTAAATTTGGGAATTCTTCCAAATTAGCTCCATGTTATGTAGTACCTTTTGAGATTCTTGAGGAAGTGAATTTGGTAGCTTATTGAATTACGTTGCCACCAGATCTTGCTAGGATGTATAATGTCTTTCATGTGCCTTACCTAAAGAAGTATATACTAGGTGATAATCATGTGATTGATTGGAATGCTTTATAGTTACAAGGCCCCAGAGTGGTAACACTCAAGCCCATCAAGGTGCTCAGAACGTGTAAGCTTCGCTTGTGTAACAGGGAAGTTCTGCAATGCAAAGTCCAGTGGGACTAGTATGCAGAAGACTGCCACTTGGGAAGACTATGCTGAGATACAAAAACAATTTCCACATTTTTTAGAAGCATTTGAAAGTACTTAAAAGCAATATGTTGTTTGTTTTATTAGTTTATGTTGCTACATAAAAATCATCGAGGACGATGATTCATAAGGGGAGGAGTATGTTACACCCTAATTGTGTATTTACTATTACTATGTAGGGTAAATGTGAATGTAATTTTAATCTTGAATGAGAATAATTGTGCTTGCACTTTGTTATCAATGAATTATGAATGAATGATATATCATTTAATGATATGTGAAGAAATGCATATATGTGAAATGGATAGTTATTGAATTAGATATTCTAACTATGGAGTTATATTATGTGTAATGCATATTTTTTTGAACAAATAACTACCGTGGGAATGTGTTAGTTGGATGAAGGTATATGTTCAATCCTCTAGATGCGAGGGGAAGTATCATTCAAGAGAATATCTTGGTTGAGTAACCAATAATGTAACCTAATTGAGATTACACACAAACTCACATTAGAATGGTTGAGTCAAGTTATTGTGTCAGGAATTGGTAAGTCATCCTTAGCATGAATGTCTACATTAGTAAGGGTCATGATTACTATTGAATGCATGCATGGATGATGTTTATATGTTTAGAGCTTATGAGTTCTTTTGTGAATTACTATGCTTGTATTGATGAGGGAAACACACGTGGGATGTATGTATATGTATACATATGCATGTCAACAATAGATCATACGCATGAAGGAACGCATATATGAGAATACATAGGTAGTCGTACCTATGCACGCTTATGAATGGGTTGCTTATGAGCATGGAGCTATCAAATGGACAATATGACATGAATGCGTATATGTATTAATACACCACAAATCTATTCCCTATCAACACAATGGTAATTGTGTATGTGCTTGTTTGTGCAAGCGATTGTGTATCTATATATCCATATGTATACATGTATGTTTGGAAAATGGACATGCCCATACGAATGTATCAATAAATATACCCATACATATACATGTACATTGAGGAATATATATATATATATATATATATAGATATACACAGTCGATATGATTATTACTATTATGTGAATGTCAACTTGATCATATTCACTTATATATAGAATGTATATAAACTTGTTTAACATGGGATATATATATATATATATATATATATATATATAAATATAGTGTTAATGTTATTCATTGATTTATATATAAGTACGTATATATATATATAAAATAGAGGTTGAATTGAATATCTAATATGCAAGTATCATAGGGCGATTTATACATATGAACATAGGTCAATTTTTATATGAGATAAGCAAAGTATTTAAAGGCCGAGTATAGCATATATTGACTTTGGATAAAGGTCGAACTATATGGAACATATTGCATAGCAATAAAAGGTCGATATGGAGAATAAACCATAGTTGATGCTATGGAAATGCATCTTTGAATTATTAGCAATTTATTACTTAAACATTGGATGCTTTAATACAGAGCGATGGAGTACTTATCAACTGCCAAATAAAGTGTAAAACACATGAGAATAGGAAAAGTAAACAACAAGGAAAAGAACTAATCAAAACACCATTTATACGCTAAAGCAACTTATATTTCCTTTATTTCTCAAAAAAGATTTGAATAAGTCAATGTAGTGAGGAGTAAGGTATTGCTTGATAACAGTAGACTGTTTCAATGAGAATACCCATGCCAAAGTAATAGGAGGAGTGGTTGTATACTTGGTGCCAAATTATGAAGTTATATTTACTGTAGAAGTCCATTTTGGTTGCGAATTTACTGTCATCATTTTAACATGAGCACAATTGAATTAGTCTTTCTCTGTTGTCAAGTAGAAGGGTCGATTTGTAGCATTTCAGTTTTAATTTTACATTTGGTTTTCTACCACCTTTTTTCCAAGTGAAGTGAGTCGACTAGCTTGGAGATTGTTGTCATTTTGCATGCCTTTTTTGTAGGCTGCAATGTCTCCTTTTTCTATATAAATAGAGAGGTTATTTCTCTAATTTGGATGCACTTCTTATTCTACAAACTTATTATGTAAATTTACTCTATTGCATTATTCTGTGAGATTTGAGAACTACTTTGTGAGAGTGTTGCATTATTTTGAGTTAGAGGTTTGCTTTGGGTTGATAAAGTGAAGCTAGAAAGTTGTTGTAGGAGGTTGTGCATCAAGTCAGTCAATTGGTTAAGTGTATTATAGGCATGAGGATCTAGTCTTCTCTTATTCTATCTTTATTTACGAAAGATTGAGAATTGAATGCTTTATTTGAACTGTTTGAGTTACTTGCATTAGGGAAACATAACATTTGCTTTGGAAAGTAAAAAGAAGTTGTTTTATGCTTTTATGTGAAAGTGCTTATACTTACTCCATAATAGGAGAGGATGTTCTTCATTAGTATTAAAATATTAGGATTGATCAAACAAGGATAGCTTAAGTGTTATTCATAGCTAAGTTATTTGAGTATACTAGATAGCTAGTGAGTTACTCCTGGGATTTGATTGTCCTTTGAAGGGAGGGTAAATTGTACTTATTCTTTGTGAGCAGAAATATCATAGAGTTTATGGAAAAGGGAATAGGATGTTTCTAGAGTTAAATATTAACCATAGGAGGAAATACCTATGCATAGATTATAGTGGCCTAAAGTCAAATTGAGATTGAGTAGTGTATGTGAGTAGGATGACTATCATTTGAAGTACTGAGTGAGAACACTTTGGCCAAAGTAGTGTGTTAGCCTTTGGCTCCACTATCAATTCATTGTGATCCATTCATGCATGCTAGTTCCAAATTGTAGGGTTTACAAGTTCTAGTCATGTAGGACACAACACTGAGCTCATAATGGTTGTCGTTATGAAGTTACTCTACCAATCTCTTCGTCAAAGGGTTGGGCCATCTATCATATGATAGGTGTGTAGGGGACCGCATATGAGTATGTGGTTGATGGAAAAGCACTTGAGTGATGCTTCTCCTCCTCAACAGGCAACAAGAAGACTAAGATTTGAAAGGAGGTTCTTGGGCTATCTATATCTATTGCTTCGAAGCTCAATTAAGCTATGTATGTACTTGTACACATTCTTGGAATATTGTAATTTGTGAAGTTGTTATATTGGAAATGGAATCCATGTTGATTATATTTATGACATCTATGTTCATTTGTTCTCTATAAAATAAATATTTTTTTTATGGCAATGGTTAAGTTACATAGTTTATTTACTTGCAAAGTGAAAACTTAGAAAAAATTACTTTAGTGAATGGTTGACATGTTACAAATGTCTTTGTAATCTTGGAGATCTATCATAGTTCATTATGGGATTTTCATTTCATCCCTCTAATTATGTTGAAAAGGAGAAACTAGAAACAATGGAGAGATTGCATCACAAAACATCTTTGATGGCTTCATTTATTGCCATATTTGTATGATCTTGTTCCCCATCTTGGTACTAATAGTCAAAAATTTGCTTGGAATTGCAAAATGGATAATGTCTTGGGAGTTATTGTAATGCATATTGATGTTGCCACTTTGAATGCTATTGATCATTTTGAGTGTCCTCGTACTCTTTGGACTAAAATTTGGGAGATACATGGAGATCTTCATACTCAGCCATTCCTAGATGATCATGTTTCAAATTGTCTTGTGCCTCTTCATTTTTCAGATAAGATACCCTATGAGGGTGATACTATTCGGGAGTTTGATTATTTGGAGCACTTTGAATCTTCAAATGAGGATGACAAGGTTTCTTCAAACACTCCTTCTCCATCAGAGACAATTGATGTACCTTCACCTTCGTTGATTCATTGTGCAGAGTCATTGATTGAGGCTCCCAACATTCCTATTCAATAGGACCATTCATTTTATATTGGCGATTCATTGAGAAATTTTGGTGATTCATTACAACAAGTATCTCATTATCTTCCTAATTGGGATTCCTATTTATCAAACATTGCATCTTTGTTTGTGGAGTCTCACATTTCATATTTGGAGGACAAATTTGAGGGGTTATCTCTCCTCTTTGATGATAGCAATTGCACAACTATTCTTGTGATGAATGTTGGTCTTGGGGTTATTGATGTTGAGACCTCCATACATCTCTTCTATCACTTGTACATGATTTGCATTGCATCATTTTTGGGGAGGAGTTTTGTCCCACTAGGTTTTATCCTTTTCTTCGGTTGTGAGAGATTTCTTTGCATTGCACTTATACATGGGTACCTAACATGGCCTCGTAGCCGGGACCCATATTTGCATCATTTGAATAATAACTACACTTCCTAAGTTGCACTTATGGGGGGTGTTGGTGTGAATGGGATTATTTCCTAACTATTTATTAGTGAGGACCTATTCACACTATTATAAGTTTACTTAGGAGTTAAGTTTCCTAGGTGTCATTTCTAGAAACTAGTTATAATGGGACCATGTCTCATTAATTAGCTTATAGCTATTTAGGCATTCAATATTTCTCTTATGCATTTAAAATTAAGCATTAGGCATTTAATTTTTACATCCAAGGTAGTTAATTTGCCTCCTTTCATCTTACCTATATAAATAAGGTGCTTGTACATTTTAATTCATTCTATATCAAATCAATAGATCATCATCATCATCATTCAATCAATCATCTATCTTCTTGCTCATGTTGCAACACTTTCTTGTGATGGTTTCTTTCATGGTTTGATCCTTTGAAGACTCTAGTTTCATTTGTGTTCATTGTTCATCAATATTTCCAATAGAAAAATGCCCTTTGTTGTCCTTTGTTACTTGAGCTTACCCTTTGAAGTAGTTGAGGATAATTTTCTCCCTATAGACTTTTCTCCATCCTAGAGACTCAGGAGTAGGAAATCTCATCCTCTAGAACCTTTTTCTTCCCTTTGTCTTGGTGTCAAAAATTAACTTCTCTTGTCAAGATATATATTGGGTAGCACGTTGTGACACTTTTATGAGCTTCACAACCCAATCCACTACCTCTAGGCACATAGTTAGAAGAAGTTATCAACATTTTGATAAAGGGTCTAGAAGGTTTAGTCCTCCCTGTTAGGGTCCAGAGTTTGAGGAGTTCTCTACGAGACTCACTATTGGATTCTCCCTTCCCCATGCTAAAGTTGAAATGCACACCCCACTGGCCTCTCTTTCTAACTCTTCCTTTTCCTTAGTAACCCCCGAGATGTTCAACCAGAAATCGTTGGCCACCAATTGCATGTTTCGATGCTAGGAGTGTTTGTGCACATGGTTGGCAGGGTCCTTCTGTTACTACTGTTATTACCACTGCATCAAAAGAGATTCCTACTATTAAAGTGAGCCGTATTCCTTTGGGATTTAGACAATCTAGGTCTAGAAACCATATCCCCACCTCTAGTGCTTCAACTAGTCAACCTCCATCAACAAATATTGTCCTTACTACTCTAGTACAAAAAAAAGGGGCAGATGCAATCTCAGTTGTCAAACTTGGCTAGTTCTATCTCTCAACCTATGTTTCAACTGTATAATCATTGTAGCCCTTTGTCTTTTGTTATTTTGAACACCCTTATTCCTCAAGGGGTGGAGATTCCTAAATTTGAAAAGTATTGTGGAAAAGGATATCCACAAATGCTTGTCTCGTCTTTCAATGTCACGTGTACTTATATCTTTCACCATGATGCTCTATTGGAAAAACTATTTTTGCGTTCTCTCAAGGACGTTGCTTTGGAATGGTATTGCTCTTTGCTTGATAACTCTATCTTCTATTTTGACCAGCTCTTACAACAATTTCAGGTAAATATTGGACATAAGGTTTCCTTTACTGATCTCATCCAATGCAAGTAAGGGGCTCATGAAAAAGTTATTGATTTCATTGCCCATTATCAAGCTTTGTTTTCTCAAATATCATATGCCCTATCAAACAAATGTCTTGTAGAGGTTGTTAAAAGATAGTGTAATTTCTCTTCTAGAGATAAGACTATTTTTTTAACCCTATCCTCAATGGTATGTTGCACAAAAAAATTGCCAATACCATCAAATCTTAGGTCATGATACTGAGCAATGCATGTGTCTTTGTCATGTCATACAAGACCACATCGATAATGTTACCATCCAACTTGATGGTAAAAAGAAAAATTCAAACAAATTTATAGTGAAGCCTAACATCCAACTACAAATATACATAAATTCTTTTTTGTCACATTCTGCTAATTTGTCATAGTTGTTTCTTCTTCTTCAACTGTTGATCCTAGTCAATCTGAGTACGTGAGCATGGTCTTGCTCACTCATGTTCCTCTTTCAAGAAATGTGGATAAAATTCTTGATATAACATTTACACCATGTGACCTTCCTTTAAACAAACAACCCTCTCCATTGTATATACCAGCTCACGTCAATGATAATATCGTAACCGACATTATGGTTGACCCTACCAGGTGGGTCAATGTTATCATGGAGGAGACTCTTTTCATAGATAATTTGCATGAGAAGATATATGATGAGTCACAAACCATGCTTCATACCCATGATGGTCTTTATGTTGTGTTGATCAGTGTTATCTCTTTATCGGTCCTTGTTGGATCTAAGTCTATGGAAGTCCCATTTGTCATGATACTAGAGTCTGACCTCTTCAGAGTTAGACTAGGCATCCCATGGCTAGTATCTATGAATGTGGTTGCCTATGTTATCCACAATTGTCTAAATTTTCCTCATGAGGGCACAATGTACACTATCCAAGATACTAGGTGCAAACCACTTGTGTCATGTGGTGGATTCTCCCTTGACCATTTTTTGTTGGCCCTAGTTGGACCCTTGTTGCTTAGAGGGGACTTGTTATACAAGGCCCACATTAGGTATAAGACTAGGGGGGCTCAGTCTCTAATGGTGACTTTTTGCCTTCCTCTCAAGCTATTTCTCTGAAGGCTTCTATGTGTTCACAACAACATTCTTTGTCCCTTACACCTTCTTCTTCAAGGATAAGGACAAGCAAGCTCTCACACTTGGGCCTTCTTCTTCTTCATATTTTTTGGTGTCTTCACAACCCTTGGTAGTGTCCTTGATTCCTCCTACTATTCTTGGAATAGAAAAGAGGAAGGAACCCATATTGTGGAGGTCCAAACCGCAGGTGTTCCAGCTTCTTGTCTTGCCCATGTTACCTCAACCCACCCTATATGGCAAGTGGAAGCATGCATGTGGGGTTTTTTTGGGTCTCAGCCTCTGTGACCTCCTCTTGTTTCCCCACGTACCTCTAAGGTATACAAGGGAAAGGGGCCCATTGTTGAGACCCCTATGTCTGTGTATGTTCCCCCTCCTATTCCTCCTCAGGAACCTACTCTTCCAGGGACAATGACTGTGGAGAGTATTCCTTTGGTAGAATAAGACCCTCAAGAGTTTATTCTTTCACTGACAACGACCGTGGAGACTACTCCCTCAATGGAACAGGATCCTACAAAGTCTTATCATTTTGCACCTTCTGGTGCCCATAGTTGTCGCAACCATCTTGCATGTGAGCGTAAGCGTCACCGACATGCTTTGGCCCGGGAACATGAAGCCTTGCAAAAGACCAAGGGCGAGCCCCTTGTTCCTCCTTCTTTTGTCTCTACTTTTATTCCTATTTCTACTTATGCTTCTATTTTTTCTTCTATTCCCATCGCCTTTGTGTTGCTTCCAACTTCCTTTGAGGATCCCAATGAGTCTCACCTCAAAAGGGCGCAAGTGTTCATCGCTCCACTAGTGCAGAAACAATAATAAATGACTAAAAAAACTATTAAAATTTGCATATAAATGACTAAGCTTGGTCACGTGACCATTAGTAGTTTATTTCCAATCATTTATAACATGGCCAAATTCATGACTAAACCATTTTTAGTCATTTATTGGTTGTTTTGATTGATCAATTTGGTAGTATATTTATTCGTTAATTTAGTCATTGATTGTTGTTAACTAGTCATTTATTTAGTCATGGTTTAATCATTTATTCAATCATGGTAGTCATTTATTTAGTCATGGTAGTCATTTATGAACTAATGCTTTCAAATGTGTATGTAAACTCCTATGTTTGGAGAATGTTGTTACAATAACTAGTCTATGAAATTGCAAACCAAGAGAAGTTGTCATTGAAATTCTGTTGTGATGCCATTGTCACACATGGGGTTCACTGTAAATGCATCAGATTAATGGAAAAGTATGTGAAACAATATCTTGTGTTGGACATTTTTTTGTAAGAGAAAATGGGGTATATTAGTATGCAAGAAAATAATAGAAAGAGTTGTTATATATAAAATGTGTAAACAAATGGAAAAGTAGGTGGTTGACTTTAGCTGGAAGAATTTTGATGTTAAAATTTTCCATTCCTATATTCTCAATGATGTGTCTTAGAGTACCAAAAAAAATCATTAAGGTTGGTGGGCAGAGAATGAGGAATTTTTTTTGGAATGGTGCTAATGATCAGGATAAGATACCCTTTCTCTCGTGGGAGAAGATATGCAGGTCGAAGGAAAAAGGGGGAGTGGGGTTGAGAGATTGGAATACATTGAATGAGGCTTTGGGTGCGAAACTGGTGTGGAACATTTATTCCCAACCCTCTTAGTTGTGGGTTTGGATTTTAAAAGCCAAGTATTTGGACTCTATGGAAGACAACAGGATTCTTACCATACGTAATCCCCCCTCTGGCTCAACAATTTGGAATTTTGTTATTTCTTTCCACTAGGTTATAGTTGATCATATTACTTAGAAAATTGGGAATGGTTTGAAGGTGAAGTTTTGGGATGACTCTTGGAATGGCTTTCCAGCATTGAGAGAGAATGGAGACTTTAATGATATAAGACTCTGGTTTACTCAGCATTTGGGGTGAGAAAGTAAGTGATTATTTGGAATTTAGAGGGGATGCTTTAGGTGGTGATTGGGTTTGGAAATCTCTCTAGAATGTTGAAATATTAGACCAATAGTAGGCTCTCATGCAAGAAATCTTTAACTCAAGAAAATATTATGAGGACTATTAAGGAGGACAAGGTTGTGTGGTGTGGTGTTGTGGATGGTAAGTATTCAGTCAAACTAGGATACCAATTTTTGGATGCAGGGGTAGGGGGTGAGGTCTGGCTGGTTAGTTTGTGTTGGGGGAAAGAATGTTTACCTAAGACAGGAGCTTTTGCGTGGTTGGCGATTAGGGGATGTATTATAACAAGGGAAAGGAGAAAGTGCCTGGGCTTTTGTGGACTATCTAAATGTGTCACGTGTGGAGAGGCGAAGGAGATGGTAGATAATTTGTTGTTGCATTGCAGGATGGCAAGTTCGTGTTGGGAAATGTTGATGAGAGCATTGGGGTGGCAGGGCCCTTTCCTAGACACAATAAAAAAAGTTTTTGAGGGGTGGCCTTTGCAAAGGAAAAAGTCAATTTTCTCTAGTATTTGGAAGATATTCCCATCTATTGTTGTCTGGGAAATATGGAAAGAAAGAAATGGGCAAATTTTATTAGACAAGGAGGAGTCACTAGATAGATTAAAGATGAGAATTAATCATGCTATAGAGGAAGTGGTTGGTGCAACAACCTCACAATTTTTCAATTCGGGGGTCCCCTTTACTTTGGAGGATAAATGTATATAGGCACAATGGTCAGGAATTCACTTTAGGCCCGTTAAGGGGCATGGATGGGTTAATCCAACTTTAAAGGTGTCATTGGAGGTTGTTTGGGAAAAACCGATGGAGGGATGGTGGAAATTAAATATTGATGGTGCCTGTAAAGGGAACCCTGGATCGTCTGAAGCAGGTTTCATTGTTCGCAATTGGAAAGGGAATGTTTTGACCTTTGGGGCGAAGAAATTGGAGGTTGGGACTGTGTGATCAATTTTAAGTGTATGATAAATGTAGATTAAAAACAAATCAAACACACCAATAAGACATTATATCAAAATAGAAGATCAAATAAAAGGAATGCAAACTCAGTCTTCTGTCCTTGATGTCATCCTATCATCCTCTATCTCCAATGTTTTTGTTGATTCCAAGTTGCTCTCAGATTGTATGCTAGGCTCAACAAATAGTCTTCTTAGAGAACGAGATTAAAGATGAATGCATACTATGCTAAGATATGATTAACATGCTTAAACTAAACACGATTGCTAGAATGTAAAATTATGAAATTACGAATACTAAAGCTGATAATAATAATGCTAAAATGTTAATCGCTTGTCTCTAATGCATGTATGTGTGTGCGTGTAACCAATGCTTGGATTCGTAGGGGTATTTATAGATTTTTCAAAAGCTTCTGATTAGCTGATGTGATCAATGGCTGTGATAATTTTGGCAGATCGAACGGTCGAAGATGGAGAAGACTGGAGAGAAAAATAGAAGAAAAATAGAAAGCAGGATTTGTTTCCTCTTTAATGAGAGATGATAAAGATGAATTGTATAAATCATCTTTTTGTGAGATTGAGAAAAGATTTTGAAGATAAATAATGAATTTATTAAATTCATTATTCATTTATTGGTGACATGGAAGATTTTCTTAATTAAATTAAATATTTATTAAGATTTGGAGAAAATGGAAGATTCTTAATTAAATAAAATATTTAATTAAGATTTGAAAAGTGACATGTAGAATTAATTAAATAAGCATATTTAATTAATTTTAGAAGAAAGGGAATTAAATTCAATTAAATCAAATATTTAATTAAACTTAAATGTGATAATTAATTTAAATAAACAATGATATTTATTTAATTAATTAAGTGGACTTAAGAAAGTGGTGATTAAATAAAATGAATTTATTTAATTAAAGTGGAAGAATAAAGTAGGTGAACGATATAAATAAATAAATTAAATTTATTTATATGTAGAGGAATTAAGAAAGAAATTAATTAAATAATAAATATTTAATTAAATGTCAGGATTAATTAAACATGACCATTTTTATGCATATATATTTTGCCCCTCTTTGAAGTGATGTGTGAAACGTATTGCTTCAAAGAAAATATTCCTGTTTTTTAAATTTGTTGCGTTTAATTTTGCCCCTGGTTGGAAAAAAATTGACTGATATGTCCCTTTTGATTTGACTCTGATATGTTTTTTATTGAAAGATGTTGTTGATATTAATGATGCCCCCTCAGGAGGTAAATCACTGATGATGAAAAAAAATGTTGAGTTGATGATGAAATTCAGATGATGAGAGGGATGCAATGATTTAGCTCCCGATAATTGATTAAAAGATGCCCCAGCTTAAAAAATAAGGTCAGAATTTGAGAAAAAGATAGAAATAAAAATAAAATCCACAAAAACCCACCTTGGTTGACCTGTAAAAGGTAAAAGGGGTAAAAAAGGGCAAGTCATTTTCAACTTTTGACTTTAATGATTTTGTGCTCTGATGCTGACTTGGCGAGATGGAGATTCCTTATCACAGGCGATTCGAGCGAGCCCGCCGATATCAGAGACCAGCCGTGTATGGACCACCGGTGAGTCGATTCAACCCGCTTTGATTTGAAAATGTGTAATTTTATCTAAATTTTTATGCATTTTAGCGTGGATTTAGCGTTGAACATCCCATTTTAGCACATAGAGTAGGAGTTTTAGCGCTTTCAAAGTTTCTTTTAGCGCATATAGGGCATAATTTAGTGCTTTTAGGGAATAGACAATTTAGTGCATTCGATAGGTGAAATAGCGCATATAGGATGCCTATAGGAAATTGGGACTGTAGCGCGTATAGGAAATAGAATAGCACATATAGGGTTTCAATGCATTGGGGGGATCAAATGGTGCATACACGTAGGGTTTTAACGCATATAGGGAAGTAGCACATAGGGGGAAAATTGCAGCACATTTGGGGCACAAAATGGCACATACGGTGATTTAGCACATTTGGGGGGAACTTTAGCGCATAGAGGCTGCAGATTAGCGCATCTAGGAAATTTAGGAAGAATGTACTGTTTGATGAAAATGATGATGTAGATTGCTTCTTTGGTCAATAGATAGATAAATTGTCTTGTCATCATGCTGATATGGATAAAAAATGATAGAAAATATGATCATGAATTGATAACTTTGCTTCCCGAAAATAAGAGAACAAAGAGTAGATAACTAATAACTTTGTTTCCATTAACTCAAAAAACAAAGAGTAGAAGGATTGATGGATTGTTTGATAACTTTTCTTTAGAAAACAAAGAGTAGATGCTTGATATGACTTCTGATAAATTTGCTTTCTACGATAAAAAACAAATAGTAGATGATTTGATTTAAAAACATATTTGTATTTGCGACTGAAGTACAAATAGGAAGATGATTTGATTGTTGATAAATTTGCTCTCTTGAAAAAGAAAACAAATAGTAAATGATGATAGAGTAGATTGATTTGATATTAAGATAGATAGATTTAGCATTGATTTCATGATATGAGTCACTTAGATAGAGCACTTGATATGGTTCACTGATATGGGTCACTGATAGATAGATATAAGTTTGATTGATTTGTATGAGGTGAAGTAGATAGATCACGTTGATGTGAGTCATGATACGAGTCTGATTGATTGTCCTTGTGATGACCAAAAATAGGAGGTTTTCAAAAACCTCCAGATCAGAGAGCGCTTCCCGGTAGGTTGGGATTGGATATGAGATTTGACACTGGAAGATGTACAGTTGATAGTGGGATGTGGGTTGGGACCTTTATTGTCTATACCACTGATTCAGGTCAACAAGGGACTGTTGACCACACTAGTAGAGAGGTGGCATTCAAAGCATAACACCTTTCATTTGCCGACGGATGAGATGACCACGATCCTAGAGGATGTATATAGGATTTTGGGGATTCCAGTGGTAGGTGCTCTTGTGGTTCATGACCACAAGGAGTTAGGTGGTACAGATGCACTCAAGAGGGTGTTTGGGGCTGCTCAGATAGCAGGGTATTGGGTGTCATGGGCAGATTTTAGGGGATATCTAGCCTTACTTGCCATTTTGGGTGCATTCATTGGAGGCTTCCTTTGTCCGGACCATCGGTCAAAGGGATTATTAGTTGGGTGGGGGAGGATCATTGAGCTAATGATAGGTCAGCAGTGGAGATATGTCTAGGGGAGTTGCATGTTAGCTCATTTATACCATGACTTGCATCAGGTAGTATACAACAGATCATCCTATTTGTCTTGTGGTGTTACCCTGCTCTAGATCTAGGCATGGGAACATATTGCTATTATGATACCACTTTGTCCTAGAGTTAGGCCACTAGGCAGGCCATATGTGTATGCATATTCTATTGCACTTATCTAGCCCAAGTTGGGCAAGTTGGAGTACTGGCGACAAACTCTTGATGATGTTGATTCAGTGATATGGAGGCCATACACGGATTGTGAGGCATGGGATACTGATCATTTGGAGATGCCATTTGTATATATGCCCCGGTATTTGATAGGTCAGACCTCATTTATTATAGAGATATTTTTGGCATTGCGAGTATAGAGACAATATGGCTATACGTAGGGGATGCCTCGGGGTATTGCGCACTATGGGTGGTGCAAGGATGATCCTAGATGGGGGCCATGCATTTCATATCAGGTGGCGTATATAGAGTATACCAGTTTACAACCTGAGGCATGGGCTTACAGGTGGGATTTAATTGATGCAGGGATGTCAGATGAGTACTCAACTCATTTCCACACACACCCATTCCCTTGTTTTACATGTCTAGATGAGTTGGCACCCATCTTCATGGCACATTAGCCAGGGGGTAGGAGATAGGAGGATGTGGCAGGGGGAGAGTAGGCAATGGGTGAAGGGGATGAGGAAGAGGAGAGTGGAGAGGAGGAGAGTGGAGATGGGGGGAGCTCAGATGATGGTGGTGCAGATGATGGCGGAGATGGCAAAGGGGATGAGCAAAGGCCAGTGAGGCAGAGGACAGATATCTTGGGCAGTGCTCAAATCATGTGAAGGCTGAGGTCTGGTACTGGACGGTGGACAGTGATCAAGGTCTCCTCTACAATGCAGCAGGCGCAGATAGATACTCTGTAAGCCCAAGTACATACGCTTAAGGGGCAGCAGGCGTAGTTGCAGAGCCAGTTGGCTCAGGCTCAGAGTTTGGCAGTACAGTTACAAGCACAACTTGTGTAGACACAGGCATAGGAACCTCCTCTTGCCCCTGACCCACAAGTGGCCCAGTTGATAGCAGAGAGAGATTCCTTTAGACAGAGGGCAGTAGAGGTAGAGGGTGTTTCTTAAAGACTCATGGGCACTATTGAGAGTGCATCTTTGCAAGAGGCCATTGCAGAGGGATTTGAGATTGCCAGGGAGGCTGAGCATTATCAGATCAGATACGAGGAGTTGTGCCCTCTCGACCGCAAAAAGCCTTACCCTTAGTCCCACAACAGATCTAGGAGTAGATCATGGACTACGACACACAATAGAGGGGTCACAGGGCCTCGATAGGATCCTAACATAGGGGGTGGTGGCAGGCCACCATCCTCTAGGCCAGATCCATCAGGGGGCTCTACCAGCCAACCTTGATCTATGATGTTTATTGATGCAGTATTATTGATGTATATCATTTTTGGAGCATGTACATTGTTTTTTATCATATCTCATGTATCTCTCTATACTTTTCAGTTTCATTGGACATTGGACATTTGTATGTATTTTTTTTGATGAGCGATAATATGCAACGACGATGAGTTTTTTGATGATGTGCATTTTTGATGTGATGATGATATGGATATGCATTTGTTTGTATATGTTATGAGATGGATTTATGATGCCTTTGATGCCTAACTTGTGATGCAGGATGATTCATGATATGATGGTGATTTGTGATGTGTACTAATGATGTGATTATGAAAATATGCAATGGGATATTTGATATGTTTATGAAAAATGATGTGAAAAAGTAATGTATGCATGAAATTTTTGTTTTTGGATTTTTCAAATGCGATGAATAATGATGATGTGATGGAAAATGGATATTGTGTTTATGAAAATGTATCATGAATGTGTAGTATGTATATGAATTAGGAAAAGATTTGAAATGATATGTGAAATGGGTCAAATTTTATGCAGAAAATGACATAATATGAAAATGATAGATGATTAAAGATATGCTATGAATGTAATGTGACAAATGATAAACAATGGGATGAAATGAACATGGTTAATAATAATAATGAGATGTATGATAAGATGATAAATGATATGTAATGAAATGTAATGAAATGATAATGATAAATAATAATGAGATGTATGATAAGATTATAAATGATATGTAATGAAATGATATGAAATGGATAATGTTAAAGATAAATGATAATGAGATGAAGTGATAAGTGAAAGGAAATAGATTTGTGGAATGATGACACAAGATAAAATATAAAAATGAAATGGTAATGAAGATGATAAATGGTGTGCAACTGTGTAGAATGAAAATGAAATGTATATAAAAATGATAAGATAGTAATGGTATGAAAACGATAGAGAATATGAAAATGAAAGTGATATGAAATACTTAATGGATAAATGAATGATGTGAAATTATAAAGGATCTAAATGATATGCAATAAAATGAAGATGATATAAAATGAGAATGATCAATGGGATGCAATGAAATTATATGATTTGAAAAAAATGATAAATGACTTGATAATGCATAATGATGGATAAATAAATGATAAAAAATCGTAATCATATGAGAATGAATGATAAACTATATGATATGTATAGGATCTAGATGAAATGATAATGATTAATGAAATGATGATGAAAGATGATAATGAAACAAATGTCTGAATGTCCTCTACAAATAGTCTAAAGGAACATGACAACCGTTGATGTTTTTGTTCAGCATTTCAAAACTCTGATGCAAATCTAGTATGTAGATATACATAATGATCTAAATGAAATGCAACTAAACGAAACCAACCATTTGTTGAGCCTTTTGTAGCTTTCTTGAATCATCATAGAGCGTTTTAAAATTTTGGAAGTATGTACAAGCATCAAAGGGGAAATTAGCACCAATGATGATCTGAGTACAACTTTCATGATTTTTTGATAAAGCAAGTGAGCACAAGCATCGAGGTATAATTGAATCGAGATGACCTGAGTATTTATTGTATAAATAGACAAAGATTAACAACTTTCTAATGCAAATTTGGAACTATCATCAATGATATGCTTTGAAAATCATGCCTCGTGACATATTTGCACCAAATTGATAGTCAATCTCAAGACAATAGACAAAGAAAAATCATTCTCTTTCCTTGCCACTCTAGTTCAATACATCATCGAGTGTGCTCTAGAGGGATGATAGAAAAAATCAAACAACCATTGTTCAAAATATAATACTGCTATTCCAAACATTATTCTGATTTTAGATCATCCAGATATGAGTCATGATATGAAATTTGCTGAAAACTGTGATATGGATCAATGATTGGATAGTTGTTCATGTGATTTGATTGTTCATTCGCATGATTGGATTTTAGGTCATTGTCTAGCTGTTTCAGTAAACTCTGAAAGTTTATTGTTCCTAGTATGTCAATGTTTGCCCCCAATATTGGCACAACTTGCTAAAATGAATATGTACAACAATCAAGCCATGGTAAGACATTATCGCTCTAGGAAAATGATAGCATTATAATGCATATATGATCCTAGGATTATGCATGAAATGAAGGCTGAGAAGCTAAGTGTAGAACATGAGCTAATAGATGGAGAGCTACAAATAGCGTTTGTTTGTTAGGTTTTCACTATCTGTTTTTATTGCATTTTTTTGATTTATTTTTGATTTTTTGTATTTTTCTTATCAATAGACTACCTGTTGTCAGGTTTTCACCCTATGACGATTTTTTTGATTTTTTTGTATTTTTTTGTATTTTTATTTTTGTCAGGACATTTTCTGATTTTGTATAGATTTTTTTTTAGGACTTTTTCTACTGTTTTTGTTATTTTTTCAAGACTTTTTTTGGACGATGATAATTAATGATTCAGACATAATACTTCTTCAGGTGCATGCTATTGATGGGTTTGTCAAATAGGTCCCCTTCTAATGTTGATAGTTTGTATGCTCCTGAACCGTATACTGCTATGACCACGTACAGACCCAACCAATTTGGTTCAAACTTTCCTTTCTTCTCTTTGTCTTGCTAATTTTGTGGGTTTTCCTTCAAAACAAGATCACCGACCTGAAAGGTACATGGCTTGACTCTATGATTATATTTGTGAGACATCATCTATTGATATGCTTTCAAATGATCAGCTGCTTGTTGTCTCCTCTCATCGAGGAGTTCCAGCTCTTGCAATCATGAAACTCTGTATTCATCATCTGTTGCTAGACCCTTCAATGATACCCTGAGTGATGGAATCTCAACCTCTAGAGGTAATATGGCTTCTTCTCCATAGAAAAGAGCATACGGTGTTGCTCCTGTTGGTGTTTAGATGCTAGTTTTGTAGGCCCATAATGCGAGATTGAGTTGAACATGCCAATCTTTCCCTGCATCATTCACAGTCTTCTTCAAAATTTTCAATATAGTCTTATTTGAGGCCTCTACTTGGCCATTCCCTTGTGGATAGTACAGTGTTGAATATCTGTGTTGAATATGGAATCTCTCACAAAGTTCATCAACATCCTGATTCTTGAATGGTCGTCCATTATCTATGATAATGGAGTTGGGAATGCCATACCGACAAATAATATAGTTGAGCATGAATGATGAGATTTGTTTGTCGGTAACCTTAGTGAGAGCTACTGCCTCAATCCACTTGGTAAATTATTATGTCGCTATGATGATGAACTTGTGTTTGTTCGATGATGAAGGATGAATCTTGCCAACTAGGTCTAACCCTCATTGAGAGAATGGTCAGGTCGACGTGAATGGTTGAATTTCTTGTGCAGAAGCATGAATAAGATTCCCATAAATTTGACATTTTGAGCACTTCTTCACAAAAGTGAACGATTCTCTTTCCATTGTAGGCTAGTAGTACCCCATTCTAATCAATTTCTTTGATAAGGTCAGTCCACTTGAATGAGTACCACAAATGCCACCATGAACTTCTTGTAAAGCCTTGTTAGATTCGTCATGTTCAAGACATCGAAGTAAAGTAGCATCAAGACCATGGCGATAGAGGGTGTTAACGATAAGAGTATAGCGAGAGGATTGGCGGATAAAGTTGTGCTTTTGGTTATGAGATAAGTCAGGTGGTAAGATGTCATCTTTTAGGTAGGCATAAATCTTGCCATACCAAGGTGAATCAAATCCTACTAAGTGGCAAATGATTTGGCTTTTAGGTGTGTCATAGGCAAGTGTAAATGATTGTTCCACCAGAAATTCATAGCGAGCCTGATTTTCTAGGAGTTGCAACAATGATGCGATTGTGGCCATGGCGTCAGCTGCCTTGTTATCAAGTCTTGGAATCTGTATGAGCTTGATATCTATGAAGTACTTCTTGAAATCGACAACCATCTTCTGATATGGCAACAGTTTGTCATCTTTAGTTTGATAATCATCATTGATTTGATTAATGACTAACTGTGAGTCACCATAGACTTGTAGTTCTGTGATCCTCCATTTCAATGCTATCTTGAGTCCAGTGATTAAAGCTTCGTATTCGGCTATGTTGTTGGTGCATGGAAACATTAGCCTATATGACCGAGGAATGGTATGTCCTTGAGGGGTGACAAAGAGTATGCTTGCCCCCAATCCATGTTGAGTGAAAGAACCATCAAAGTATAATGACCATGGCTATTTTGATTTTGCAATGAAGATATCAGCATCTGGAAATTCAATGTGCATGGGATGCTCTACTTGGAGTGGTGCTTCAGCCAGTTGATCAGCGATAACTTGTCCTTTGATTGCTTTGCGATCAGCATAATGGATGTCAAACTTGCTCAGGATCATAACCCATTCTGCTAACCTTCCTATTAATGTAGCCTTGCTTAGCAGATACTTGAGTGGATCAATCTTTGCAACAAGATTGATTGTATGAGTTAACATGTAGTGCCAAAAATTTTGTGAGGCAAAGACTACTGCTAGACAAGCCTTCTCGATGAAAGTGTAGTTGAGTTCATGACTTGTTAGCGTTCGACTAATGTAATAAATTGCATGTTCCTTTCCTGCAAAGTCCTCCTGTGTTAATAATGCCCCCAAAGATGTCTTTGTTGCTGCAATATATAAGATTAGTGGTTTGTCTAGATTTGGTGGTACTAGAACTAGTGGATTCATTAGGTACTGCTTGATTTGTTGAAAGGCCATTTCACACTTGTCATCCCATTTGAAAGGAACATTCTTATGTAATAGATGTGTGAAAGGTAGACTTTTATCTGCCAGTTGTGCGATGAACCTTCGTATAGATTGAAGTCTTCCTTGTAATGACCTCAACTGATTGATATTCCTTGGTGGAGGCATTTCTATGATTGCTTGTACCTTGGCAGGATCTACTTCAATTCCCTTTTCTAACACTATGTATCCCAAGAGTTTTCCAGATGTGACCCCGAAAACACATTTCTTAGGGTTGAGGCAAACTTTGAACTTTTCTAACCTTGCAAAGATTTTGGATAACACTTCAAGATGTCCTCTTGTGTATGACTTTTCCAATATATCGTCTACATAATCTTCCATGAATGTGTGCATCATGTCATGAAAAATTGTAGTCATAGCCCTTTTATATGTAGCCTCAGTGTTCTTTAGACCGAAAGGCATGACGTTCCAACAATAAGTCCCCCATGGACATGTGAAAGCTATTTTGTCCTGGTCTTTAGGTGTAATCTTGATTTGGTTGTAACCAGAAAAACCATCCATTAGTGAATACATGGCATGGCCAGCTATCAGATCAACTATAGTATCGATGTTTGGAAGTGGGAAGTCATCCTTAGGACATGCTTTATTAAGATCTATGAAATATGTTCACACTCTAATACTTATGTCTAGCTTGGAAACAAGAACAATATTGGAGATCCATTTTGCATAGTTGATTGATCTTATAAATCATACATCAAGGAGTTTTCTAAGTTCTTCTTTAACTAGTAGTGCAACGTGAGGATGCATCTTTCTGAGTTTTTGTTTCACAGGTTTAACTCTTGGTTTGATGGACAAGTGATGCATTATAAGATTAGGATCAAGAACTGGCATGTCTGCATAAGACTAGGCAAAGTTGACTTGATTTTCTCTTAAAAATTCATGAACTCGGGTACCTCTTTATCTGTCATTGATGCAGCTAACTGTAGAATCCTTGGTTTTTCTGTAGTTTCAATATTTACCTCTTTTGTAGGCTCAATCAAGATAGGCGATAACTCATGATAGTGCTCTGGGAGAGTGTCAAGTATTCGTGCCTCAAAAAGGTTTTCACCATCTAATACGCTCTTTGTTTTATCTTTTGTTTGATCTAACACTACTAGATTCTGGTTTTCATCATTAGATCTTTCTTTTTTTCTTTTTTTTTTTTGCAGCTAGGAGACTTGACACTCCCTGATTAAAGACTTTATGCCAAAAATTGCTAGTGTAACAATCATTTTTGTCATCGTATGAAAGGAAGTTCACGATAGATTCATTGCTTGAAAACATAGGTATATCGATAGGTTCAGATAGATCCCAGTCAATGAGATCGAGATGGATCGGGTAGGGTCATTAGGTTGCGTGAAATCGGCTATGGTTATGGTCATAACGGATTTGTCTATCAATGGAGTCCTCAAAAAATCCTAGAGCCTGAACTAACTTCATGGTAAATATGTCCAAACCAGCACCTCCATCTTTTAGGACGTGTCTGACGCGAAACTTGTGGATCATGACTTCTAAGTATAGCGATGAGTTATGGGGAAGTGTCATGGAAATGCCATATTTCTTGGAGAATGAGAGACATGTGGGTGAGGAAAAGTGTCCCACCATGGCTTGAAATCGGTCCACATCCAAATCAATGGATATAGTTGTTTCAACGATGGCCTTTTCTAGAATTTCCTTGTGTGCTGGGGAAATCTTCAGGAGTTCTAAGATAGAAATCTGAGCAGGGGTTTTGTTAGCTCTCAAAAATGCAGGCAGAATGCCTCAAGAGGCTGCCAATCTCTTGATACGCTTTAGGGTAACAGACAAGGTCAAGAGAACTCAACCTTCTACTCTTTAGGTGCTGCTAAACCTAGGCGGGTGTACCTTTTGAATTGAGCAGACTTATCTTATGATTATCTTTCTTGCACAATGATTTGTCCACAATGGCAGATGGAAGTGAACAAATGAAATAAATCTTGATAGCAATCTTCTGATCTAAATCCTAAAATGAATACTTAAATAAGAGATGTAAAGAAACTGAATAAATCCAATGATGAAGTGTAGAGACCAGTGCCTTGTTGGGTATGCAGAGTCAAATGAGATCAAGATGAGCAAAAATTCTCTAGAGAAAACTCAAATTATCTGGCACATATTATGTTTACAACTTGTATAAACATGCAATTATGTAACTACTAAGCTCTACTTTAATAATCCAAATGAAACTCTCTGATTACTGTGATCAACTAAAAGGATTTAGTCTTTACTTGAAAGAACCAATTGATTAATCACACAAATACATCAAATGTGCATTGATAAACTGAACATAAACTTGTTATGTCAATTTAAACAACCAGAAAGCATCAAGCTTGGAGACAACTTAGCAATATTTTTATTTAATTCAACAGACAATTGACACTAGAAAAATGCAGCAACATCAACTGATTTTCATAAATACCTCCATTCTGAAATCATGCAACAATAGTCTCTGATATGATTTTATTCTACTGTATCTACTTGCTATGTATCGAAATCTAATAATTGGTGATCCTTTTACAATTACAGAAATGCCAACTTATACACTAGCATCAAGAAAATAAATCATACTGAACATCCATGTCGGCCCTCCACAAGATTCAGGCTCCAATCAAGTCGGCCAACAACAGTCTTCAAGCATTTTACAATTCGGCCACAAGATTTGTATTTCTGTTATTCAACAGTGAATAGTTGCCAGAACAAGACGACAGCTATGCCGAAGGCAATTCACTCATTTATTGCTATCTGCCCATGTTCACTGTGCTCGCATTCGCCGTGAAATGTCTGAGTCGAGGAGATATCCTGTAGATTACACTCTGTTTCACCGAGAGCCCTGTGGTTAAACCTGTCGCCGTAACCTCCTGTCGTTGGTGAGATGTCATATAGCAGTATTTCGTTATACCGAAAGTCTCCCACCACATCGAATCATTGTGACTTTATAATGTCAGAGAGACCTCACGTAGATCATACAATGTTTCACCGAAGGCACCCATCTACACAAATGTCGTTGTAGCTTATCGCTCTCGAGGAGATGTCTTGTAGAATCTTTATGTCACACCGAAAGACCTTGTAGTCATTCCTATTCCCCAAGACCATTAGATTTTCTCACCGAAGAGAAAACTCATCGAGCTATCGGCAAGACAGAACAATGTCAGGGGGACTTCTTATAGAGTGCATCTTGCTTTACCGAAAGTCACCCCGAGATAACTTTTGATCACCAAGAGAAAACAACACCTACACCGAAAGCCACATGAAAAAAATCCACATGTAAGGTCGGCGAGATCGAAGGTCACTCACCAAGACCTTACAACGAAAGAAAATTCTCCCACTGAGCCATTTGGAAAAATCTGTTTGTGCTTCGTCAGTGAGACAAACTCACTTCGCTGTGACACCTCATCGAAGGCACTCAACTCTTGCCAATATGATGTATTTCGTTCCTCCGATTGGTGAGACAAGATGAGTTCGGTGAGAGCTTCCACCGAGGACTAAACTTACGCCGATATGACTTTCAATGCATCAGTCGAGGAGACATACTAAATTCGCCAAGACCTCAGTGCAATGGCCAAACTCCTGCCGAAAAGAAACTTAAAGCGCCAATCGGTAAGACAAGAAAGACTTGCCAGGACATGATGCCGAATACTATGACTTTGGCCGAAGCAGACCCACACGAGCAAATCGGTAAGACATAGCACGTTCGCTATGACCATTCATCGACAGTATAACATATGCCGATATGAATCATTTCAGTCACCGAAACCATGTGAATATCTCGCCGATAACTGCCAGTGAGTAAACTCCAATCGCTGTGACACAGGAAACGTCTTGCCGATAGGCAACTCAAACGTTTACAAGTAGAAGAATGGATTGGGGAGACCCAAAAATTGTCACGCCGATACAGACCAGAATGAGAAAAAAGCATAACTCAATGGATTCAAAGGGGCAATATGGGTGAAATATCACGCGGTAGGACCAAATCAGGAAATTATGAGTGAAAACATATGTAAAAACATTAGATTTTACAATCCCAACAGGTTTTTCCAAGTTGATTGACTAAGTCATATTGATGTTGAGGCAGGGGCACAGTGGATTTTGAAGAAGTTCCCTTCAAGACAACTTTAGCTTGTGCCCTTTGTTGTTGCATTGACTTGTCTATATTCCATCTTCTCCTTAAATTTTATAACATTGACCCATTCGTCATCAGTGTAGATATGATTGATTATATGATCGTTGATATTATTCACACTTTTTCCATAAGACTCACCCTTTTGATAATTGGGAAAAGGGTTGTGAAATGCTTGGTGGTCTTTGTTTGATTGTTGGTGTCCTATTGTGATGGTGTCGTTTTCGATTAAGTCTTGGACGACATTTTTCAAGGCTTGACAATTATTTGTGCAATGGCCCTTGCACCGATGATAATCACAATAGCATGCATCATTCCATGATGGAGGCTTCACACTAGGTTCGAAGTTGCCTTGAGGTGGAAAAGTAAGGACATTTTTAGCCATCAACTCTTTGAATGCAGATTCTAAAGATTGACCCAGTGGAGTAAAAGTTCTCCTGCTAGAGAAGAATGAAGATCGTTGTGGATTTGTGTTTGGGGTATTTCCTAAGGCATTGTTGTTGTTATTGTTTCCACGGTAACCTTGATTGTTGGCATTCCCTTGATTGGGAGTAAAATTTTGATTCATGTTATTCCTCAGAAGAGGAGGATTGTTTCCTTGATTTGTGACCGAGTTGACATTGTTATAGTTATTGTTGCAAGGAGCACTAAGAACAAATGGCTTAGTCGAAACATGATTTGCATCTACAAAACCATCATTTACCACATTTTTGTTGCGAGTCCAAAACTTAGACTTGTTGTGGTGATTTGAAGAGCTAGGATTGTTCTTGTCAAGTTTTATTATCCCTCTTTGGATTAAGGCACCTTAAATGTTGATGGCATTTTCAATCAATTTCTAAAAAGAGGGAGGACAATGAAGATTAAGATGATAGCTCATCTCTTGATCTAGGTTGTTTATGAAAGTGGTGATCATTTCCCTTTCAAGAACATGATGTGGGTATCTAGCAAACAATCTTCTCTATCTCTAAAGAAATGTAATGAATGGTTCACCAGGTTTCTGTTTAGCCTTGCAGAGATCAATCATGGTTATTTGATGTTGTATGTTGTAGGAATATTGTGTTATGAACTCGTTAATCAATTCCTCAAATGTCTTGACCGGTGGTGTGATTTTCGATAGCCATTCCATAGATTGGCCTCTAAGACTCCTAGGAAACAAATGCATCAAGTATGTGTCCTCATGAGAAAACTCTAAAGTCATATTTCAGAATTCCCTAATATGATTGATTGGATCCGATTTCCCATTATAACGATCAAACTTTGGAATTTCACAATGTTTGGGAAATGGGATCATGTTGAGACATCGGTCAAAAGGATAAGGACAAATGTCATCAAGAGCATATGTCTTCGTTGTGGTTCCCCCTTGCATGTCCTTAATTTTTCCTTGAAGTGCCTTAATTTGTTGAGACAAGGCACTAAGATTAGACAAGGGTATTTCATCAAGACTTCTCTTTAAGTTCTTAGTATCAAAATCATGAGGCAATTTAGCTCCTTTGTTAGCCAAATACAGGAAATATTTCTCTTTGTTGCGCTCTAAAATATTTTCTAAGGCTTTGTGAAATTTGGGATCTTGCTCAGCTTCTCTAAGGTGATGTTCTTCATCTCGTTCATCATCACTATCTTCAGGAGTTCTACTCATGTCTCTGTTGAAGGGGAACGCATTTTTTTTCTCTTTTATCCATGTTGTCGAAAAGGGGATTACGACTCACACTATAAAGGGGATTACTACTCTCACCTTCTTCTTGAGTTCTTCGAGTATAATCTTCTTGTTGAATGTCCTCTTTCAGCTTATTGTATTGAGATCTTGTAAAAATAGGCATATGATTTTCAGAATGCTCCCTTAAACTTAGATTATAATTTGATAAGTGCAAAAATTGATGATGTATTGATCTGATAAGATGAAAATCTTATGATATGATCAAAGATGTTCCTAATTCTTGATTGTGGCTTCCAATGATGAAGGATGTCATAATCCTATCGGGGGAAGTTGAATCAATAATCAGGAATTTGTTTGAAAGGTGCACTTTTAAGATTTGATCCTTATTTTTGAAGAATGATAAGTATATCAAATAACCTAGTTAAGATCACTGAAGGATTTGGCTGGGATGTGTTGGATATTCAATGGAAGGTTGTGGTAGATAATCGAAGTTGAGAGGTTGAATGTGATTGTGTCATTGTGATAGAGCTCTTCTTTGGAAATAGGCTCGTGAATATAAAGGATCTACGACGTACTCATTAGTAAATCCCCTAGAAAAATCTTGGTACCTATGGAGAAACTCACGGTAATGGAGCAAGACGTTTCAAATTTTATACAAAAACTCTCTTCGTTGCAAGGTTTTCTTGTAACCTAAATGTTTCTTAGGTTTCTTGATCCTATAGGTAATCGATTTCCTAACAAATTTGGTTAATTTCCACTCTCTAAGCATTAGAAAAATGCTACTAGACCAAGGATGTTACAAACTTAAATCTATCAAAAGTAACAATTATGGAAAGGTGACAGATGCACTATTATGTGCCCTATACGCGCTACAGAAACAGGCATATGCGGTAGAGAAATAGTCAAATGCGCTACAACAAACCTCAAATGCGCTACAATATGTCTCAGATGCGCTACAGAAAAATGTTTTGACAGTGACCAAAAAAAACTGTTTATAGAATATTCAGCCTATGTGCTAAAACAATCAGTGCGTGAAAATAGGCTCTAAATGCGCTGAACTAACCAGTGAATGTGCTAGAACATACCTCATATGCACTAAGATATGCCCTAGATGCGCTAAAATAGTTTTCCAAGGTAGTTTTTCGAACAGTTTGGAGTAATTTCAGCTAAAATTTTGCATGTTCATTTTGGATGATCTTTTATCTGAATTAATGTGATTGAGAACACAACAAACACTCTGAAAATAGTTGTTTTTAAGCCCTATACTAAAAATCAAGTGTATGTTCAAAAATGTTTTCAAAAAGTGTTTTCACAGGTTTTGCACATAACAAACAATTTAGGCAGACTCACTCTTAGTACTCAAGTAGGTCATCATAATAACCACAACCCACATCTTAGAACTACGTCAACTCACACAGCCATTCCACCCCTGAAGGGGCGCCTGTGTTTTTGTCTTTTCCAGGTGCGCACTCAAAGTGACGGAAGTGGATACTGGATCCTCTGAACAAACGGTCCTTGGTAGTTATATGGTGAGTGTCTTGGGGGTAGATTCTTCCCTCCCCTTGCACTGTGATTATTAGGATGTTCAGAAACTGACATGGTTGGTTACTACACTAGGTTCTTAGTAAGGGTTTATGTTCGATGCGGCAATAATAAACTCCCTTAGGAGACCTCCCAACCTTTAGAACAAAGGCTTTGGGGATGGTTATCTTGCACACTACCGGCAAAAGTGGGTTTCCCCAGATTTGCTTTAAATTTTATAGTGGGGTGGAATAACTTGGCTTTGGTTTGAACCCACTTGGGTCGTTCCTCTTGGGTGAGTAATTTTTCCCACAAGAGCAGGCCCTCTAAAGGATGTAATAAAGCATTAAAATTGTAGAAATTGAAAAGGAAAGTCGGGTATTTTGATCACCCAGTTAAGAGGAAAGCATAGACCTATTGCCACAAACAAAACATACAGTGTTCTTTTTAGAGCCCAAATGACAATGATTTAATCTATGTGAAGATGTTGCTTCACAACAAGCATTGGATTCATTTTAATCGCAAAATCAAAGTGTGGTGACTACCCTAGGATTGCTTCTTTTTAAATTCCATGTCTATCCTTGGATTGGTTCATTTTAAATTGTTGTGTCTACCCTAGGGTTGCTTCTTTTTAAGCCAAAAAAGATCCTGTCTGTGGAAGGCGTCAGACTCATAACCATGTTTTAGTTACAACCTACATGAGCTAAAAGGTCACACATGCGCTAAAACAAACCCCATAAGCATTGTAGAAAAACTTAAATGCACTAAAAGAAATCCTAAATGCGCTAATCTAAGAATGCAATTTTTTTTTTTACAATTTTAAATGAAGTAAGCCAAATGGATGTGCTATTCTATTCCCTAGGTGCGCTAAAGAAATTGTTAGATGCACTGAAACAATTCCCGAATGCGCCGAAAGACCTGCAGAAGCACTGAAAGAAACACTGTATGCGCTAAGGAAACCCACAAATTCTCTAAAACGCGAAATTTTCTAGAAAGTCAAACTCCATAATGTGAATCCTATCAAAAAACCTGCAAGTAGATGTCAAAAAAGGGGTGAAGGCCCCACGGTGGGCGCCAGAAAATGTGTGATCAATTTTAAGTGTATGATAAATGTAGATTAAAAACAAATCAAACCCACCAATAAGACATTATATCAAAACAAAAGATCAAATAAAAGGAATGCAAACTCAGTCTTCTGTCCTTGATGTCGTCCTATATCTCCAATGTTTTTGTCGATTCCAGGTTGCTCTCAGATTATATGCTAGGCTCAACAAATAGTCTTCCTAGAGAACAAGATTAAAGATGAATGCATGCTATGCTAAGATATGATTAGCATGCTTAAACTAAACATGATTGCTAGAACGTAAAATTATGAAATTATGAATGCTAAAGTTGATAATAATAATGCTAAAATGTTAATCGTCTATCTCTAATGCATGTATGTGTGTGTGTGTAACCAATGCTTGGATTCACAGGGGTATTTATAGAGTTTTCAAAAGCTTCTAATTGGTTGATGTGATCAACGGTTGTGATAATTCTGGCCGATCAAACGGTCAAAGATGGAGAAGACTGGAGAGAAAAATAGAAGAAAAACATAAAGCAGGATTTGTTTCCTCTTTCATGAGAGATGATAAAGATGAATTGTAAAAGTCATCTTTTTGTGAGATTGAGAAAAAAAATTGAAGATAAATAATGATTTTATTAAATTCATTATTCATTTATTGGTGGCATGGAAGATTTTCTTAATTAAATTAAATTAAATATTTAATTAAGATTTGGAGAAAATGGAAGATTCTTAATTAAATAAAATATTTAATTAAGATTTGGAAAGTGACATGTGGAATTAATTAAATAAGCATATTTAATTAATTTTAGAAGAAAGGGAATTAAATTCAAAAGATTTAATTAAACTTAAATGTGATAATTAATTTAAATAAACAATGATATTTATTTAATTAATTAAGTGGACTTAAGAAAGTGGTGATTAAATAAAATGAATTTATTTAATTAAAGTGGAAGAATAAAGTAGGTGAACAATATAAATAAATAAATAAAATTTATTTATATGTAGAGGAATTAAGAAAGAAATTAATTAAATAATAAATATTTAATTAAATGTCAGGATTAATTAAACATGACCATTTTTATGCATATACAGAGACAAATAATGTGGTTGAAGCCTTAGCAACATTAATGACTATTAGATTTGGTAAGAAATTGGGGGCATTGAAGAAGGCGACTCTTTCTTAATTATTCAGGCAATGATGAAAGGGAACATTGATGCATGGCATCTCCAAAGTACAATTGCTAAAATTGTGGAGGAATTAGCAACTTTTGATGATTTTCGTATTATTCATGTAAGGAGAGATAGGAATGTGGAAGCCGACACTCTTTCGAAATGGGCTCTAACCTTCAAAGAGGTAGGTGAGACGAGGACAAAAGATTTACAGTATGTTGATTTGGAGGAGTTGGTTTGTTAAGTGGTGGTAAGTACGTAACATTAATTGAGCAAGCATAATTTTTTTTATCACAATGGATGAAGTGACTAGAATAATGGTGTGGAGATGGGTGGCGACATTCCCAGTACACTTTGCATTAATGGCTAAGTATGCAGTGTTAATGTTGATTAAAGTTTATCTGCCTACATTTCTCGATGTTTCATTTGAGCTGTTTGTGGAGAAAGAAGTGAGAAGGTATGAATTTGGGTGGCATCACTGTTGTTGCGGGCGATAATGGAGGCTATTTTTACACTTCTAACAAGAAGGCAATTGTGCCCATTCTTCAGCGAAGTGACTGAAAGGAGATTAAAGGGCATGTTTTTGTACAGTGATGAGAGGTTGGTGAAATGCATGAAGTTAATTTTGGGTAAGGAATTTGGGGATTTAAGACACAAGTACCAAACAAACATGGATTTATACTCCTTGATAATGGCGTGGAGTCTGGATTTGGGGGAGACGGTGAAAACAATGAAGGGGGTTATAGAGGCAATTGTGCACAAGGATTTTTTGGATGGAATTGATTCAATTCTAGAATGGGTAGTCCCAGGGAAAGGCTTTGATGTTTGTGAAGGGATTGTGGATGTAGAGCATGAAGAGTCTGAAAAATGTATTCCATTTGTGCGAGGGCCGAAAGGGAGATTCAATCTTGAGTGTCGAAAAGCGGAGGCCAGACTTTGAAGCTCTTTGTGGAACTGATGGAGGTGGAAGCGGTGATTTCTTAAGCCAAGGCAAAAGTTAAACATATGGAAGGTCGAGAGCTTCGTCGTCGAAAGCGGAAGGTGACAAAGTGTTAAAGGACGAACTGGGCCCGAGTAGCTCACATTGAACTAGTTGTCTTTTCTTTGTTTTTTGAAGGTATTCCAATGATGGTTTGTGTACTACAGGTGAAATTTGGGGGTTTAGCCCTGCATGGGATATAGTGTTAAAATTTTCTTTTGTGCAGGGTGGTGGTTTATTTTGATGTCTATGTGTTGAATGTAACTCAATATTTTTGTCTTCTGAAGTACATTTTAGATGAACAAAGATCTAGTGTAAGGTGGTAGAGCTGTTAACAGTTGAATACTGAAAAAACTGGTTTTTGTCAATGGTTTTGGGTGGTAGGTGGGTTTTTGGGTAGTAGTTGGCTTTCATGAAAAAATTGGTGTACTCTATTTTTACTTTTAATAATAAAAAATATTATTACCGAGCAAAAAAAATGTAAACAAATCTTGGAAGTTTCTTTTTACTTGTTTTATACCATCTTAAAAAATTATGTAATGGAATACACTCTTGATCAAGGCTCCTAATTTTGTGTAGAATAAGGTCTTTGTTCTTGCATTTAAAAGGAAGTTGGATGGTCAATTATGCTTGTTGTATGGTAGAGTAAGGCACCAATTTTTCATTTTCTCCTTGTTTTGTACTTGTCCACAATCAAAAAATAAATTTTATAATCCATCCAAAGGAGGTTATTCATATAAATAGATTGGATATTGAACTCTTATGTATTTATGAATAAAGAATCTGAGAACTCAAAATTTCTTAATATTTTAAAAAGATTTATGAAACTTTGAAATTTGAAAAAGAAAGTGGGATGGTAAGGAATTTCACATCAATAATATGAATAAAATTACAGTTAAGAAAAATAAGCATTAAGAATAGTTTGAGAATAAATTTATAAACGATAGTGAAAATAATAAAAGATTGGAAGGAAGAGAAAGAGGGTTTTAACTAAGAGCACATGGAACATCATGAAGAAGAAGTAGAGACTTAGTACTTGTTCTCACATCATTCATCTATTTAAAAGTTAAAAGATCGTGACCACGATAAGTTCATGTTTCAATGCAAAAGAAACTAAAATAAAACCTTACAAATAATCCATATTAATCAATAATTTTTTGTGCATATCAGATAATAACATGAAGAACAAAAAAAGCCTTAGTACTTTGTGAAGGAAGCAATCTCCTCATGCTTCTTCACTCACCCGTCTCCACGAAAGGAAGCAATCTGCAAAAAGAAAATGCAACATAGGAAAAAGATAAGAATATGGTTTTCGAAAGGAAGCCATCTCAATGGCTCGAGGCCAAAGCTACGACTGAATTGAATGACCCCAACAATCATCATGCCACTCTTCGTAGAGAGAACATCACACAACTTTTGAACTTTTGAGACCGTTCCAAGACTGCAAGAGATCCCTCACATAGTAGTTGGGTATCGTAGGTAGAGTGCGACATTTTGAGAGGACCCAAAAGCTAGAAAGAGGCTCCCAACAATCTTGTTATAGCTTGACATGGATGAGTTTAGAGCGACTACCAATATCGACCCATTTCCCACGATGTGTCCAATACTGAGACCATTCAGAGACTGCAAAAGAGCCCCTGCAAAAGTGATAAGAGGTGGAGCTAGGAATTTTAGAGTGAGGAGCATAAATAATTAGGTGCACAAAATGAATAAATAAAATTAGGCACCCATTTTGAAATGGATGTGAAATTTACTTTCAATGTGTTTAAACGAATCTCAGTCATTCATCATTTTCTGCTAATTTTTCAGCTATTTTTCACCGCTTTTTATTGCTTTACTTGCCACTTCTTCCCTGCCGCTATTGGTTTTTGCTCCTCCAAACTCATCCTCACTGGTATTGACCGTTCATTCCTCCAATTTGGCAAGTTGTAGCCTGAAAATATAGTTTTGGCGAGTGTTTAAGAGTATGTTTATTAAAATGAAAATTACGACAAAGATCTTAATAATGAGCACATTTAGGTTTTAACATTATATTTGATTTATTAATATTCAACTTAAAAATTTATAACTCCAATCAATTTATATTAAAGATATTAATATTTTAATATTTAAATTAAATTAATGAAAACTTCTTTAAATTTTTTAATATTTTTATCCTAAATATTTGAATATTTTTATATTAAAATAGAATTTTTAAAATTTTATTATATTTTTAAAATTCAAATGTGTATATATAAATAAAGCATCCTTTATCCTACGTAATTAAGTATATAATAAATTTTATATAATAAAAAATAATTATAAATATATAATTATATTATTAATTATTATTATATTCTCTAACAAAACTATTATATATATAACATTTTTATAATTATTAATTAATAACTATTATATTCTTATTTTTAATTTTAATTTTTTTTTTAATCAGTAAAGGGAGGTAAACCCACAAGATTTTTATTCATCAAAAAATTAGCAGTTACATAAAAGTAAGAAAACATCTTAATCGCAACACACCCATAAACCGCAACACCCAACTACATCAACTTTGCCACATATTGCAATAAAAGCTTTGAGTAACACCAACAAAATTCTAAAAAGAGAAAACACAATGACAAAAGTTTCATAATACTGCCTATTTCCTATTCTTCCTTTTATCATGCAATCAAAGAGACATACTAAAAACAACATCCCTCTTCTTCTTCTTCTTCTTCTTCTTCTTTCTTTGGACCGTATGCCATTTCTCCTCCTGATCATCCGACCAAGAGGGCTCTCCAATACCTTCTGAAGGAATGCTACTCTCTTAAGATAAAGTGGAACACACCTCATTTGACTGATCCCCTCCCATAACATTTGGGACACTAGCCTACACCACCCTGGAAGCAAGATCTACAACAGGTACTATGCCCTCATGCATGCTATTATTTTTCTTCAACAACTCATTCCTTACCATACATTCATTTTCCACTAAATAATGGTGGGGAGAAACTTCTTTCCACCATGATGCTAGATTATCCCTCTTTCATCTAGAATAGTGCTTAGCAATATGCCCAGTTTCAAAACAACATCTACATCTAAATGGACACACCACTAGAGTATTTCAAAGAAACAACCACATGCAGAGCCTTTGTGATGTCCATTTCTATCAAAATACGAGCATATGTTGTGTGTAGAAAATTGGTAGTATCTTCATCAACATCTAGAAATTTCCCCAATGCATTACCTAAAGCTTGAAAACAAGGTTCAAACCAAAAATGAAGAGGTAAATAAGGTAATCTTACCCAGATAGGAGCCTTCCCAAAAGTTTTTGTGTTGGGGTTAAATGTTGGGTGCCAAGGTTTCATCAATAATAGGTGCTTATCTTCCCAACTCCATTGATAATCACACAACACAATCCTCCTATCATTTTCATTATCAAAAACAACCACAAAGAATCCCTTTGCATTAGGGTAAATCTGGACATCACCCTCCAATATTAGGCTCCAATTCTTTGAAATCCACTTATTAAGCTCTGCGAGACCTGGCCAAAACCCTCTAAATTGGCCAATGGGCCCAAGTTCTACAAAATATTTCTCATTTTCTACAATATCAACTCCTAACTCCCCATCCAGGGAGACATATGGGATGCAGTCTGCACAGGGCAAGGACTTAGTCATTAGATTTGAAAGTGCTAACAGAGTTACAACCTTGCCCCCTATGCCCATCTCCACTCTCCATGCTTAAACCCTTTCCCGCGTCGTGCATAGAGTTTGGTCACTTTGGAGACATTTGGCCACTTGGACCTCCAGCCGCATCCACACTTCCACTCTTACTCCCAATGCACGCCAATGAGGCACCTCCCTTGTGCGAGGAAGGAAAATCGTGTTGCACTATAGTAGAGAAAGAATGGCCCCAAGTGCCCCCAGATCCAACATTGTCGAAGGCCTTACCATCACTGCAGGAGTGAACCCTAGTCACAACCATCACAAGAACTTTTTATCAAATGATGACACAACTATTATATTCTTATTTAATACAAAATATAATTAATATATTATATTTTTATATAATACAGATTAAGTTATATAATTATATACAATATAATTATATTTATAAATATATATATATAATAGTATTATATATAGGTTGCATTATTATTATTTAAATATAAAATATATAGGTTATTATTTATTTACTATAGATATATTTAAAATACAAAATATATATAATAGTATATAAGATTATATTATTTACTACTATATTATATAGGTTTAGAATGCAAATATTATATATATAAAATTATGATTATACTTACTATTATTATTTACTAGTATATTTAAATATAAAAATATATAGGTTATTATTTATTTATTATATATAGATGATATATTTAAATTAGGAAAATATATAATGAGTATATATAGGTTATATTATTTACTACTATTATTATAATATTAAAAGAATATAATACAAAGATATTAAATGTCTCAAATTAATAAAATTATTATAATTAATAGTGTATATTTCTATATAGTCGAATTAAATTAATTTTATAAAAACTCATAGTTTAATTGATCTTTGGATATGTTAGGAAAAATAGAAACTATATGTATGTTTTTATTAGATAAGCGAGGGAAAGGCCACGATCAGGTGGTAACAAAGTCAAAGCGATGAGAGTAGAGAAATAGAGATGGGAGAAACAACACCAACCACCACTGGGCCTACAAGGCACATAGGCCAGTAGTAATTTGCATTGCAAAACCATTATCTACATAATCAAAACAAAATACCCATATTAATCCACAAAATGGTACACAAACCATTTATGAGATCAACCAAAGTCTAGTAGGTACGAAACCATAACAAAGCTATCAAGAAATAGCAATCCGGGACAATACTACTAAGCACTAAAAGTTTTAGAGCACTCATTTGACCAAAGCAAAAAACACCCAATTTTCACCAATTTGAGGTACCAACTCTTTCCAAGCAGGGCCATCTTCAACTTTCAAAACAAACCATACCATAAAAAAAAGGAAAACTAGCCTCCCTCCAGACAGACAAAACCAAAGTCTGAAACAACAACCACCCCAAGGGTGGGTAAGAAAAACTATACTTCCAGCTCATACAAGCAAGATTAAGAGGATCCTGAAACCCAAACCACCAGAAAACAACTAAGCCCATCAGTACTCCTTGAAAGAACCATCCCATCTCAAACCTGTTACTTAGAGCAACCAATTTAGAACTAGAAACAACATTAGCATTGTTGGTGTAGCGAGCCCCCATCCACCTACTTGCCTTTCCACCTTTATAGGAGGAAGCATATCCCAAAAGCAAAACCACCCAAACAACACCACTTGAAGAACACCAGCCCCTCGAGCGGAACACCAACTCTAGGCATGAATCAAGAGCATAGCCAACAAAATAGGCCTGTAAGCCACCCAATAGGCTATAAGAACAACGACCTCTAATAGAAACCACCCCCTTGGTGGCCAAGACAATCTGAACATCAAGGACTTTATGAAGCAACAAATTCTAAGAAACAACATCATTAAAACAATAACTCCTGAATAAACGTAGGTCCAACACATCCATATTCCCTACTAATTGAGAGTCGACAAGCAAAACAAAGCACTGAGGAGCCAACACTAGGTTAAAGCACCAATCTTCCCAAAAAACCAACTCAAACTCTACCTCAATAAGAGAAAGCTCCCCTTTATAAGAGAGGAAGAAGTGAGGATCAAAACTACAAGAGCCACTCCTCTCCTGTACAAGTATGCTCCACCTTAATAGGAACCAACAGAAGGAAAGGGAACCACCCACTGCAGCAACAACAACCATCTCCACCTCTATAGGAGAGGGCTCCACCTCAATCGAAGCAATCTCCACCTCCATAGGAGACCCCAACTGTAAAACCTAGTAGGAATCCAACACTCTGGTAGTAAGAAAACACACCTCATCCCTTGGCAACATGAGCATCAGGTACAATAAGGAAGCAAAAAGAGGTTGCTCAGCGACCACCAAAGAGAAAGCACACCCTAACGACCTCAAAACCATCGAGATGAATATGGAATGAAACCCCAACAAAAGAGGAGCATCCCAAGCATCATAGAGGACCATAAAGGCATCCTCACACACCAGGTTCAACCATTTCTCAGCATCCTTGAAGAGCATCAACAATCCATTGAAGACCACAAACAAGAAAGAAGAGATTCTTGAAACAAGAGAGTCCACAACATCCTTGAGGACCATCTGCAAACTTGCCACCAAAGGAACCAACAATCCCGCTAAGGGGGCCTTAAAGGCGACCTTGTACCTCAAGTTCAACATATCCAAAGTAGCTTTAGAAACAACACCATTAGAAACCATCACATTCACCTCCTTAAACAAACCCCAAACCTCAGTGACCAAAATCAAAGAGACAGTCATAACCTTGAAACCCTTAGAAGCAAGAACATGTAGCTCCAAAATAGAAGAACCAAAGCACAAAAACCTACCTCGAATGAAGAAATATAGAGCATTAAAGGCCCATAAACACCCACAAGACCAGAGTCCCTAAATAGGACAAAAGCAACCAAATTGGGAGTCGAGCATCCTTAGGTCGGGCCCCAAGTATAGCAAACTCTTTTGCAAAACCAGTAAACTGCCAAAAAAGACCCCGCCCAGAAGCCACCACATTACGTTGAGGCATCCAAACCTCCCACAGATGAAGAGCATCGTCCTCATCCTTAAATTCTCTGCCATTTCCATCATCAGAAACACCCAACAAATTTAAATGCCCTCTCTCGCTCATTGCTTCAACTCTTATAGGTGTTTGTTGGAAGGCAAGATGTTGTTATATGTATGTTAATATAAAATAAAATTGATAATATAATAATAGTAATATAGATAAAAAATAAATGCTAATGTTGATATTGTTACTCATATTGTCTAATTTTTATTTGTGTGACTAATTATTTAGTCATTTTTATTTATGTGACTAATTATTTAGTTGTGTTTTTTACCTGATGATCAAATTAGTCATTTATAGCTGTGTTAAAAAAATTAGCAGAATTCAATCATTTTTAGTTGTCGTGACTAAAATTTTTAGTCACGTAGTCATTTATTTGCCAAATTCTACTAATGCTCCTTTTGCGAAGTCACCTCTGATTACCTCTTTATCGAATCTTCTTCCTTTCCTTGAGTTTGTTGACATGCCTCACACAAAGGTTGTGCCTACTACGGATTCAACTCCTTCCTCCGCTTTTGCTGCGAGGACTTCACATCCTCCACTTAAGAGGAAGTCAAAGCATGATCTTGTCTCAAACAATGATCATAAAAGGTCTTCTTGACCTTCTTCATCTTCATTTGCCTTGGCTTGTGTTGTCTTTGTGATGAGTACCTCGCCTCCTTCCCTAGAGTTTGTCACTGCCCCTCTTCTGGAGGTCAATAATGAATCTTCAATTCATCCTCCTCCTCCTATTCAGTCGCAACAGTTCACTTTGAAGAAGTGTATGTTTGACTTAGTGGATGATATTCCTACCCTTTTTTCTATTTTTCTAAGTTTGTGATGCTTGCTTTGGAGGACCTTGTTGATGAGGATGTTGAGGCAACCTCCTCCTTGCCCCTTGCTATAGGCGAGTCGATAGGCATCGCCCTTGCTATCCCCCTACAGGCTCGTCTTCCCTCCCCCTACAATGATCTAAATTGGGAGCAAGATGACTTGTTGGAGGTGTCAGACTAGAGTGACACCTCTTCTTTATCTTTGGATTAGACTTGTGTGTTTGCTTGTGTTCCCCTGTGCTTGTGCTCTCACTTGGAGGACTCTTGATACCCTTGTAGGTACTTGGATACAAGAGAGAAAATATATCATGAAACTTTTTCTATTTGTCTCATTATTCTTCTATATGTCATACAATTTGGTTCACACTAGGGACGATGCAAAGCATAAGGGCATTTAGGCCTCTTCCATGTTGACTTGAATTTTGAATTTTTACTTTGTCTTAATGTGCTTTTCTTCATGTTTCAATCTATTTGGGAAGTTATGACTGTTCATACATATTATATTATATTTATTTATCTATATCTATGATCAATTCCGACCTCAAATAATTGGATCCCCCTGTGCTCTTACTTTCTTCATCTCTGCTTTTCTTGATGTTTTGGATTTTGTGTTGTCCCTTGAGTGACAACATCCCATTGATAAATCTTGCTATGTATGTCATGCCACAACATCTCTTTGTATTTCTCTTCTCCTTAGAATGACATGTGCTCCTTTGTGTAGTACACATCATTTTAAAGGGGGGCTATCATATCTGCTTATTCTTAATTTTTCAAAAAATTGTTTTAAAAAGATTTGTCTTGATGTCTTATGTCTCCTCATCTAGCTTGGGGGCAACCTAACTAGACTTGTCTCATCTTTTTGTGATTGTCCACAACACAATTTGTAGCAGCCACAAG
Organism: Sequoia sempervirens; assembly: GCA_007258455.2. Lineage (NCBI taxonomy): Eukaryota > Viridiplantae > Streptophyta > Pinopsida > Cupressales > Cupressaceae > Sequoia > Sequoia sempervirens. Next base: position 21,557 of record VDFB02144509.1, on the reverse strand, counting down.
CCTATTCACTTATCGTATGGGCTCTAGCCTTGCTAGCCATACCTATCAGTGCCGTCTTTTATCTGATCATATTATGTCATGTCATGTCTCATGTCTATTTTTCACTTAACGTGTTTATCTGCATCTAACATGTTTGTGGTGAGATTGCAGTCAACTTTGTAGGATGGAAGACCTGTGTTCTCTTCACGTCCTAGCTCAACTTCTCTACATCACATATACCATATTAAGACTTGCATCCTCTTCGTCCTAAGTATATTATCTTCAACCTCTTTCTACTTTAGCTCGCACATGTTTAGAATACATATTCTTGCTAAAGTGGGGGAGAAATGTAATGTTGTAAATTTACACCCCATGCAATTTCACATTACATAATCCTCCCTTTAGCCTAATAAAGATGATAATGTAATTTCCTTTTTTATTTTCCTTCAAATTCATCCTTTAGCCCATTGTTTTCAATCTTTGAGAGAATTTTTGTTGGGGATGCTTCTGCGACGCGTAAACATCTATGCATTGTGTGAATGTCCTAACAAGATTCTAGGGTCTATGGTCATTGAGACATTATGCTTTCACTTTCCCACAAAGTGTAACACCTCTATGGTCGTAGACATACCCAAAAATGACCCTTTTGCATGCATTTCTTCATTCAAACTCATTCATTCACTATTACAATCATTATATCATTCAAAATTTCATTTTTTCATTATTTGTATTGCATTCTCATTATATTAAACTCTTCTACACCATTTTTCTCAAGCTCCATTGCATGTTCAGGGCTCCTACATCATTGTCTCGACTATCTTCAAGTGTTGCACTCTTTCAACTCAACTAGCTTGTTGGAGGGAGGGTAAATGCTTTCTTTTTATTACATTATCATATATGTTTAGCAACATATTTGCATTCTAATGTGTTATCCTCTTTATCTCGTCACTCTTTCTTATTTATCATCTATTTCTTTATTTCTTTGTCTTCTTGGCTGTCCATGGAGGTGGAAACACCAAAATGGGGGTTTGACTAAGGCAAGCCCTAAAACAACCCCAACCTTCTTCCTCGTCTCCGTGTGTGTAGGTTGTTCATATGGAGCTTTGCAGGAGGATACATAGTGTTGGACCTTCAGTGAGTTCATTTCTCTCTTTTATCTCTTGTCATTTTGCTTCGTTAGTTTATTTGTTTCCATGTTTAGTATTTTTCTTGTTGTACTTTCTGTTATTTTTAGCATTCTTAAATAGTCAAATTTCAGTTCTTGAACTATCAATAGGCTCTATGCATTTTAGTAAGCTTGCTTTGTTTTTGGTATGTACAGGACCACAACACGTCGTGGGGATGTCCATGCATTGCGTTGTCGTCCTCTGGCTATGAGCTAGTCTGCTTGCTCCCAAGACCTTTGAGGCCTGCTTATTTGGCTTCTTTTTAAAATATGTCATAGAACATAAAATAATGCATAAAACTCCCCTTTGTTACATCCTTTTTCACTTGAGCTTAGCCTTTGAGATAGTTGAGGACAATTTGCTCCTTATAAACTCTTCTATGTCCTAGAGACTCGGGAGTAGCAAATCTCCTCCTCTACACATACACATACATACATCTGTACTTGTATATACATATACATATATAATACATACATACATATACATGTGTATGTATGTATATATGTATGTATATATACATACATACTTATATATGACTTCAAAAATTTAACAAGACTAAATAAGGTTAACTATTAGATCAAATATACCAACATATGACTGAAATGACTTGAAAATTGAGACAAGACAAATTTAGGGTAATTGTCAAACTGAAGCTATTGAAGACATAATAAGTGACTGAAATGTAGAACAAACTATAAGAAAGGGCTGACAAAAATTAAGTCAAACTTACATGCATTTGTCATATATATTTAGACATGTTAGATTAATTTCATATTTGGGTTGGTAGCTTTAATTTCTAGTGGATTTGGGTTTGTTAATTTTGGTTGTAATTTATTTTCATTTGTAACATTGAATCTATTATTCAATTCCTATACTAGAATTTCGTTAGGTTTTCAATTGGGTTGTTTGTTTTGAATCCACTTTGCAGGTCAACCTAAAAGCCTATACAAAATATAAAATATCCAATATTTAGTTTGTTACATAAACCTATAAATAATGACCAATATTTAGTTTGTAGTAGATGACAAATTTAAACCACAACTCAAAATATTTGTTATATGAAATTTTACAAATATTTTAAATCAAATGAAGAACTACACATTAATTATTTTTTAAATGAAGAACAAATGAATGCATGCAAGAAAATAAGACAAACTCAACTACATCCAAAGCATTCACACCCTCATTGTTTTATCATAATATTAAAAAACTCTAATATTAAAACAAAGAATAAACCAATTTGGAGACTGAAAACCCATTAAATAAGTCATGGTGGTATTTGAACAAATTCATGTTTTCCTTGTTAAAGTAACTGTGTTTATGAAGACAAAATCTGGAAGCACCCAAAAAGCAACATAACCTTCACATTAAGAATTTAATTAGAGAAACCTTTTAAATATTTATTTTAGAATCACCAACAAATTAACATAACCTTCTAGTGATTGAACACAAATTTTATTAATTTGAAGAAAGAAGCAACAACAAACACGAGACAATGGTACAACCTTAGTGAGGGTAAAAGCCTCACTTGGGTTGAAAGAAGGTTGTGTTGGATACTGAAGCATATCAGAGACATGACCCTAATATCATCGTTGAGCTATCCAAGGAAGAATAGTCGAAGCCAAACATGTATTGGTGTTGAAGGTTTTTTGTAGAGAGCGGAGCAAAACATGTATTGGTGCCTAAGGCAATGAAGACTCCAGAAGATGCATGTAGGAAATGAGTGAAAATGAGTAGGATGTGTGAGGTTTTGGAGCATTAAATGATCTAAGGCCTTGGAATTATGCGCCATTCAGGTTGAGTAAATGGGGAGGGACACAAGTGGCTAGATGAAAGGGATTGAGGAGACAACACATGATAAATGCGAGAAATTGGACATACAAGATGGAAAACTATTAAGTTGTCACGCGTTTGTTAGATCCATTGCCAGGTCTCCGCCATGCAGCGTTTGAGGGTGGACTTGACCAACGATTGGTTAGCTGTCCAAACAGACAAGTAATGAACATGTCAAACCAATTGAAACATAACATGTAACATATTTATAACATGTAGCAAATTCAATCTAATTGACTAAAAACAAAATTAATAGATCCACCAAAAATTACATGACATCATTATCATTTATTATTTATTTCTAAACCACATGACTCTCCACATAGACCTTCGAAAATTGAGTGAACCATTATGAGCCCCCCTCCCCTAATATCATGCTAGATATATAAAAAGACATTTCGAAAAAGAACATTTTAGTTCGTGCCGAAATGCACGAAACAATCTCATGAACTTTCGAAAAGGAGCCTCCACGATGCCACATGGCCGACCTCAATCGGACTTCAAAAAACCTTGTGGAACAATTTTATCGTCAACCTGTTTTTCTCCTATTTCTAAAATTCCGTAGCTACTTTGATCACATGAGACATCCCTTGTGAAGGTCATCTCTCTGGCTCTGTTTTTATTAATTTATATGAGCTTTTTCTGTTAAATCTGTCTCTGAAATCAGCTGAGCGGTCCAAATCAGGGTTTGCTTAATAGTTTTACCTTTATTTGTTTTGGAAGCTGATTTTGAAAGTTAGTCAAACTAAGAAGGAATGGCTCGCATATACGTCGGGAACTTGGATCCTCGTGTAACCGAGCGGGAGCTGGAGGATGAGTTCAGAGTCTTTGGTGTATTGCGCAGGTGGGGTTTTCTCTCTTTTTTCCATAGGACGTTGATTTTGCCAAGGTTTTAGCTCTTATTTAGGGTTTCTAGGGTTTTATGGATTGTGTTTGAATACGTTTTTTTAATTTTTATGTCATAGACTGTGTACTGAGTACAATGCAGCATGAGTAAAGATCCCATGTCGATCGATATATCGCTAATTGCCCTGCCAATTTCCCTGCGATTCATTGCATTCACCTGTGTCGTCAGGGTTATGTTATATTGGTAGCTGAGGTGAGCATGACCGTACATCAGTTGGCATGCGTAATCCATAATGAATGTGAGAATAACCTTTCCTTTTTACTAACAGGAAAAAATAATTTTCAGCTATGTTCCACGAAGTCTACTTTTTGAGGGGGGAAGAATCACAGGAATGCAAAAGAGGGATTCTTGGTACTTCCAAAATTTTAGGACTGTTACGTAAATAGTTAAACGCCGCAGGGCTAGGTAACTGGGTCAGGGATGGGAAACTGAAGGTTGGAGATGTGTCCCTGTGGAATCTAATTATTTTGTAAATAATATACGGTGCAAACAAAGGTCTCGCTGTCGATTGGTACACATTAGATAGACTCTAGATGGGAGGAGCTACATCCCAAACAGTGAATCTACTATAGTCAGACAAGCAATATGGCTGCAGTCTTCAAGATAGAAAAGACTGAAAACTAAATTATCCATAATTCTAACTTAATAGCTTGCTGGTCCCATTGACTATCCATTTACCTAACATTAGTTAATGCTAGAGAATCTCACCTACTTCTTTCATGTATTCAAGCTTCCTTCCATTTTTTTTATGCAAACAACAATTATCATATATTTGATTCTTATTGGTTGTTGCTTAAATCCGTGGCAATTAAATCCTGAGTTCTTGCCACGGATTTCTGAAATCACCCCTGGGCAATACAGTTGTGATCAGAATGGACAGGGAGAATTCTGTGTTTGTAGTTATGTTGGTGGAGACTCAATAATCTCTACTTACTTAGTTACTTGGTCCTCCAACACACTGTAGTTTAGATTATTGGGAAAGAAGCTTGAAAGTTTTTGATATGACTGATTCATTCATAGAATTTAGTGAGATTTTTCCTCTACTTACTTAGTTCCTTGGTCCTCCGACACAGTGTCATTTAGATTCTTGAGAATGAAGCTTGAAAGTTCTTGATTTGACTGGTTCATTCAAAGAATATGGTGAGATTCTTCCATGACTTTATTCTTTTGGGTATCAAGATGACTTCTATTGTGCCTTAATGATTTGACATATTGGAGCGTTTTCTGTGAAGTTGTGAACATGGTTTGTATTGAATAAAAAATCCACTTTTGCATGGTCAAAGAGTTTAGTGGTAAACAACCAAGCCTTGTAAAATTATTTTCTCAGTTTGGTCTTTGGGACAAATATAGATCCATGAAAGCCCTGTCAAAAGTGGTTACTATTCTGTGGCTGGACCTTTATACATGTACAAGCTACACTAACTTGTTAGTTGTTGCCAATTAAATATGGGAAAATTTTTACCCATAAGTGGAGTGGATCATTAGGCAGATAAATCCATATTGAAGTGGACCACATTGGAAAATAAGCACAGTTAAAATAAGGAATTGAAGTGCATTTTTTATAACTAGGCATTTTACTTGATTTTTCCAAATTTCAATATGATTTCAAATCAAACAGTAAAGAAGACCCAAGAGGACTTATAAAAATGAATCTTTCCTTTTAAACAAAAGACCATCTGGAGGTGATAAATCCAGAGGGCCTGATGTAAGATGCTGAAGGCTTACTTTCACTGATACGTTCAATCTGTGACAAGTTTAGACCTAAATTTGGAGGGATTATTTTTAAGTTTGGATTTTGTTGCCCTTCATCTTAGTAGGAGGAAAAGAATGTGGAAACTGCCCAAAAGGAATGAGAAAGGTTGTTATCAAGATGGGTGCAGAGAGCTAGAAGCCAGGATGTAGTGTGCTTTGGTAAAAAGGAGAATGGTTGTAGTTGTAGGGAAAGCACCTGGTCCTCTTACCTTGTGTAACATGGGAAACTAAACTACCATGTGAAAAATTATCTTTTCTGCCAATTTCACTTGTTGATGTTATGAAGTGCACAATTAATGGCACTAAACTAAACTACCTTGTGTAATATGGGAAACTAAACAACCATATGAAAAATTATCTTTTCTGCCAAATTTCACTTGTTAAAATGTTGTAAAGTGCACAATTGATGGCAATCATTTCAATGCAGAATAAATATTTTGTATCAAACCTTTTCATGATTATGTGGCAATTTTTTTTGTTTTCAATGAAATTTTGTGAATGAAGCAAAATGCTGATACTGACATTTTTATAGTGATATTCATTTTTTATTTGTATTATCAATGCTAAGATTTTCTTTTGTCATTGTGTGCATGTTTTTGTAATCAGTTCCTTTGCATACATTTGACTTTGTGTTTATTCAATTGTGAATTATTTTGAATTTTTTCTGAGCTACTTTTTTTGCTTGAGCTATATATCCCTCTGCTGTGAATAGCTGGGCTTGTATAATGTTTGATTCACAAAAGCAGATATCAGGAAAATATCACAATATATCATGATATGTTTGATTTTGGCTGGTGATCCAGTTTTCCCGAAAATCTTGCTGTTTTGGAAATATTGTTGATCAAACTACAATAGTTTGACCTAAGACATTGCTTAAAATATTAATTTTTTTAAATATCAGGAAAATATTTTGAGTTTTCTTGTTTTATTTTCTATATATAAGCCAAAATATATTTGCTCACTAATATTATCGGATTTTTAAATTTTTTCTTCTGATAATGCAAAATAAGAATAGAGAATCTTTTGGTTTTTTCTGCAGGATCTGACATTCTCGTCCTCTTCATTTATTGCCTGCATTTCATCTTAATTTTTTGCAGGTTTGGTGCCTTTTTGTGGTTTAGAAATATTCTACGAACTTTTATTCTCCCCATATTTATTTACTTTTGTTATTTGCATTCCTGGCAAATTTCACAAATCAAGTTCCTGCTGTCATAACTATTGCACTTTCATTCTTTGACCACACACCACATCTCCATATTTTCCGTAAATTAATTCCTGGCTTTTCTTTTCCGGTGCCCCATTTTGTACATTTTTAATTCCTTTTCCAAAAATCACTTCAACTGTTTGCACTCCTTTGCAAATTTCATTGCATAATCTTGTCTATTCTTCTTATTCCCTAACAAAAGTTATCATAATTAGGGTGCCACATAGGATAAAAAGTCATTTTCTTTATTATTATTTCATGTGTTCTTTTAATTCGGCTTTTTAATTTTAATTTTTTTACTTTATTTATTTTTATTAAGAGGGGTGAATGCTTTTGACTTGGAACTATGAACTGGTGAGGCCACAAATGGGGGCCCTCATCCCCAATATAAATTCTCTAACAATTACACCCCAATGGGGTTTGAACCATGATGGCAAGAATAACAACACAACAACTTAACCATCTCACCATGCCACTATTGGCAATTTTTTACTTTATTTATTTAGATTTTATTATTTTAAATTTTTTATTTATTTATGTAGTATATATATATATTTGGTTTTTGTTTTATTTTATTTTTTAAGTGTGTGCATATATATTTGTATGCATTTCTAGTTTTTTATTCAAATGTATGTTGTTTCTCTATTAGTATTGATCATTATTTTGGATTTCTTTGTAGTTTGTACTGTTTTGTAGCTTGACATTTGTATTTTATAATTGATTTTTAGGGTTTGAACTTTGAACTTGAAGTAACTGCAGGAATAGATTTTAGCTTCTCCTAATAGTTTTTCTTAGAAATAACAAACTTCCTTTCTATGTATTTGGCAATGAAATAAACCAGTTTATTAACAATGTTCAAATCAGAAGCTACACTAATCTAATTTAAAACCGAAGTAGGAGAGCTGGGAATGGAAATTAGAAATGAAACTATGCTACTGAAGAAAATTTGAGAAAAAAGGTTAGGACATGTCTATAAAAAAATGAGGCTAAGCAAAGTATCCCTGGAGAATTTCTCCTGAATCTAAGCACTTTTCAAAATAGGGTGTTGCTGCTTGCAGTTGGGAGTTGGTGTCTTCCTGGATGCTGGTGCCCAGGAGCTTTATATAGCCTTCAATTTTTTTGGAAATACTTGTGCAAATTCTCTGATGCTCACTATGCTTGCAAAATTTGAGCATCATGCTCCAGAATAGATATCTAACCAGCTAAGTTGGGGACACGAAATTTTGAGTGTGCTTTATGGGAAACTGCCTCAGTCAGTCTTCTATTTCGCTTATTCCAGCCTCAACAATGGCACATAGGAATGATTGGAGTGTGTGAACCCTAGTGTGGATGTCAATTGTGGTATATGCAGAAAAATAAATGTCTAGAATACAAACTGGAGGTGTTATTCTATGCTCTACTGGAGTGCAAGTGTGATGAGGGAAAAGAGGATAGTGGAGATCACAAAATTTAGAAAATAGAGAGAAAAGGAATAAGGGAAAGCTTTTAAATCTGCATACTAAGATAATGGTAAAGGTTTTGGCATGGTATCAAAGGAATATGGAGAAATGGAGGAAGCTGTGGTTGGAAGGAAATAGGAGGATTAGTGGTAAGGGAATGGAGAGAGGAGAAGGATTCAAGGTGACCAATGGCTTTGTGGCACAATGGGGGCTTCTAGTCTTCAATATTCCATCCTCTAGCTTTGTGCCCTACCTCTAGCACTTGTTTGGAGCCAAACCAACATAAGCATGGACTCTTCTTTGAACTTCAGATAGCTTGAGTGAGACTGAGAATAGAGTGATCAATTGAGTGAAAATCAAGTGAACCCAATGAACCGTAACAAATGAGGCAAAAACTAGCTTTATAGGTGAAATTGTGCAAGATAATTGTGGAAAACATAGTAAGTTTTAGGGTTACAATGTGTCAGAGCCAAAACCTAAAATTTGAACATGGACACAAGCAATGGGGTGACGCTTGTATCTGGATGTGAGCATCAAGGGGTTCCCAGTGACCCGAGTGATACAACTGCTTAAACTTCTAGAGATGAAAGGGGGTGCGGTCCTAAGGCTGTTTCTCCAGGTATCGCACGTTTTTGACTGGTTCAAAAATCAGCAAATTGGCTGAATGATGCCTAATTGTGACTAGGGGTGTGGACACCAAAATGAGTGCAAAACTGTAGGGTGAAAGTTGCAAAATAAGCAAAATTTCAAACTTACTGTTGCACACTATGCAGTGTGCACTGTAATCAGTGATCTCAAAAATAATGAGAAAAATCCAAATTTCAGAATTCATGGCATGCACTCTTCTTTACTTTCACTCTCTCACTCTCCATGCAATTAGGATGGCTTTAAATATAAAAACATAACATATTTCTTACTCATTTTTATTTGAATTTTTCTGCATATTTTGGGTTCTTGATATTTCGCTGAGTATATCCTGAGAAATTGAAAATATCTTATATCTTTTTGTTTGCTGAGATATTTCCAAGAAGACATTTCCTTCTATGGTTTGGTTGGTATGCATTTGTGAGCTAGTCTTTTTTTCCATGCATCATAATACTGAGCTTTTTTGAGATAAGAGATTACGTATTGGTTGCATGTGACCCATATCGATGCACGACTTCATGCTAGTATTCCATTTTCTTATTTTTGGCAACTCATTTCTTAAGATTTCCAGACATTACTTGATGATAGTTTCTACTTCTCTATTGTAGGGAGATTCAAGATGAGCAACTGGAAATCTACTAGGCATTGGCCTTTGACCTGGATTTTTTTGGTGATTAATTTGTATTTCTTTGTCTTTAGATTTTTAGATTAGAAGAAAACTCAAATTTACAAAATAGTGTTTTAGATCCTCTTAACTTTGAGCTTAGTCTAATAGACAGTCTCACAGTCTAGTTTTTATTTCTGATTGACATAATGAAACTAGGAAATATCAAGTGAACAATTCACATTTGGTGACCTTTCTCTAATGTGTGAACTTTTCTTGGTGAACTAATGATGTTGGATTTTTTTAGTAATCTCACTGAACTAGAAATTCAAAATTCATCTCCGTGTAAATATTATTTGAGATTTTGGTTGGCATTTGGTTTCTAGATATAATTTTATAAAGAGGAAATGCACATTGATTTTACATTTGAATGTATCAGACATTCGCCTTTTATAACTGCTTTTTATGTGTAATCCCTGTGACAATTTGCAGTGTGTGGGTAGCTCGGAAACCACCTGGCTTTGCATTCATTGAATTTGAGGATCGTAGGGATGCAAATGATGCTGTACGGGGTTTGAATGGTATGATTTTGATATTTCAAATTATGTTTTAATTTTAAATTTTACAATTCTTATACTATGAAAATTGTTATGTTCTCTTTTATAATTGGATACAACAAAGAAACAAAAGTATTTTCTATTTGTAGGTTAACTGCCTCAAATTTCGATTTTTTCAGAATGGTGTACCTGGTATTGGCCTATTCTTATTAAGTTATCTTGACTTTGTATGTAACCATCTCTTTGCTTTATATTGTTTTCACACTGTAGCTGTGATGATTTTTGTTATTGTTTGGGATTATTATGCTATATGGAGTACATGAACATATGTTTAGTCATACTTACATTAATTATATCAATAAAATATTCTTGACTGAATGAGTTTTATGATCTTCAAGGTTCTTTTGCAAATATAGCAGGAACAAATTTATATTGAGTGATTACATGATATGCACTTTCATGTTCATCTTCACCATTAATGACAAGTTGTTGTGGTCAACATTCCAACTTCAGAGTAATGAGTTTGTTATCATCTCAGGAACTGAATTCACAAGTGGTTGTGTGAAAGACATTGAGTGTAAACCTTATGACTTTCTTGTGCAATGTTAAATAAATAGATGCCACATCATATCCGAACATTCTTAATGATAATGTTCAGGATGTAATAAAAGGAACTGAGTGGTACGTATCCTGTTATAACAGAGCATTTTAGGTTTTCCAAGTTGCTATCTATACTGTGATTATTCACAAAACCAATAATTTGTCTCCTCACAAATGCACTTCATACTGTTTGAGATTAATTATAGGTGTAGGAGTCAGGATTCAAGACTCTAGTGTATGGTGTTTTTTGTATTTAATATTTTAATCAGTTGGGATCCATGGGGTTGTCCGGACTTTTGCCACAAGGAGTGGGACTATGCACATAGCATTATCAATTTTGTATTGTCCTGTATACGTATTTTGTACCGTTTGAGATTATTTACAGTTGTAGGAGTTGGGATCATAATATCTGGTGCATTTTCGGGTTGATGCGTATGACACCTATTTATTGTTCTGTGCCTAGAATTGTTTTGATCAGTTGTGGTCCATGGACTGTAGAAAAAAATTGTAGTAAATTTATTCTCTCAGAAGTGGTGTTATTTTACCACTTTGTATCAACTAGTTTTGTTGTGAGTTTTCCTTTCAATTAGTGCCCATCAGGTGCAAGTAAGAATCTCCTTACCATTGAACCTGAGTACTATATATATTTTCTTTGTTATCAGATAATTGGGGTCTTGTTCTAGAAGAGAAAAATGGCTCCTCTTCTGTTTGATGGATGAATTATTTTAAAAGACAGCAGGTTGCAGTTGTAACATTACCACAAAATATCATCTTAGTTTCCTATAGTTTGTGATTTGCACCATTATCTGTCTTTGTTTGAATTTGCATGCAAATCTTGAAACAGTCAACCGAAGTAAATATGTTACTAACTGTTTAGCATCAATTGATCCTAATAAACTGTGTAACTAAGGATAAGCAAATGGTGCTCTTGCATGTGTCTGCACCTGCTCCTAAGCTGGTGTCAAATCATTTAACCAAGAATAAGATTACTTTTTGCTTTTTGATAAATTTCTGTGTGCTTTTCTCATATACATCTTGTTCTTTTGGCTCCATGCCACTTAGTTTCAGATGTTTCTAAAATTGCCTAGCATTGGCAGAAGTCAATTTAACCTTTGATGGAATAAACTGTTAGTTCATGGCAGATATGAAACATTTTGGTTATACTTGCCTGATTAAGGTATATGAAGTCTTAAGCTATTGATAAGATATGGCAGGGGGATTTTCTGGTGAAAGATTATGATTCCAATATCAAAGTGAACATCATAAAGTTACATACAAGTCCTGGAATATTTTCTGCTTTAGAAATGAAGGGATCTCTTGAATTCCCTAAGATTGATGTGAAGCTACTTAGTCTTTAGATAGGCATGTTAGTCGCTCTGAGATGAAACTAGTTTGTTTATAGTGATGACCAAGGGCACTAATGCATATTGTGAAGCACATACTATTTGGTACATATTAAATTTACCAATATACGATGTAATTTTAGAGTATTGCAGTGTTTTTTTTGCTCTTTAAGTTTTTACAAGGTTCTACAATATAATGTCTTTTTGCAGGTAAGAATGATTGGAGGGTTGAGCTTTCCCGCAGTTCTGGTGGAGGTGCACGTGGGAGTCGTGGTAGAGGAGGAGATGATCTTAGCTGCTACAAATGCGGAGAATCTGGCCACTTTGCACGTGAGTGTAATCTACGATCAGGCAGGGCAGACTATGGTGGCCGGCCTAGAAGTCGTAGTCCACGGTATCGTCGGAGCCCAAGTTATGGAAAGAGGTATGATTTATGGACCTGCTGTTGATAAAAAGACCAACTATTATGGAGAAAGCTTTCATGTTGTATCATATTCGTGGTGGCAAATCTTCAATTGAAAGTTTCAAACATTTTGTTGAAGTTCATTTGGTGGTAAATCAGTACAACTTGAATGAAAATTCTTCATCTTTAATCACATTTGTAGTGGCAAATGTTCAATTGAAAGTTTTGAACATTTTGTTAGAGTTTATTTCATGGTAAATATAATTTTGAATGAAAATACTAGATTTTTTAATGAGATTTAACTCCATTATCCAAATGATGCATGATGAAAACAGACAAACAAATTCTGCACCACATAACCCAGCCTGTGCTGGACACATATCTAACAGTGGGTAGAGTGCTCACCTTCTTGGAGGGACAACAATGTTTACGATCCCTCCTTAAGTGTATTTTTGTAATCTAAGACAATGTCAGGGTTTGAGTTCAAATCAGCGAGGAAAAAGTTTGGAAGTCAGCCAATTAAAAATGGATTTTTTTTGTGCTTAAGTTTGAAGTATATAAATCTGATCTTTTATTTTTTTTTGTTTTCAAAACATGAAATAATTCAATAAATAAACAAGAATGTCAATTTAAATTATACTATATACAATGTTTTAGTTAATGCTGCCCCTTGACCCTGCTGGGGGTTGCAAACCCCAGATTTCTGCTCCCATTTTTGTTTGCTGTCTATATCTCTATACTGCCTCTTCTCTTTTTTTCTTTAGCATTTTCCCCTATTTTTATAAAGAATCTTATACCTTTGGCTTGCCAAACATTTCCCCAAAAGATTTTTGTTGCTTTGCTTAAAACTATGAGAGATTTTTAATTTTTTTTTCAATAATGCAAATTTAAAAGCTTTTGCATGTGCTGTTTAAAACAGAATCCCTCGAAGTTGTGCAAATTTCCAAATGTGAAAGGTGCAGATTCAATCGAAAGAGCTGGAAGTGCAAATACATCATCTTGTACAATATTTCTTACAAGGATATTTCCACAACTCTAAACCCTTCCATTGAAAACAATATTCTACAAATGATGCAAAGAATACGTCTGGCAAGGAAATTTTTGCAACTTTAAACCCTACTGTTTAAAACAATACGAATGGTGTGAAGATAAAATAATCTATGAATCTAAACCTTATGGTGTTTGTTTATTTGAGCTCCTTTAGGAGCAAAAAGAAGAAAATCAGCACCATTTATAACAAATCAGCTTGCATTTCCAACATTGTCCAGTCACACATGCATGAGGGTTTTCATTTTAAGTGGGAACTGAAAGATATTTTCTATGGTTGTTTAGGGTTTAAGAGAGGTAAGAAGCTAAAATAAGATATAGAGAAAATTTTGCTTCTGCTGGAATCATCATGAAAACCGCCACATCCAACCTGGAATTTTTTGGATGTGTGCGACTAATGATTTCAGATGATTTAAAACCAATAAAAATGAAACCTTACTCAATTCCACAGGCAGTTCAACTCCGAATGTGGTATGATTCATACCTGGTAGCACTTTATTTTCCTACTGATTTGGTAACATAGAGAAATACCAATATGTTAAGCTGTCCCTATATATTCATCTGTCATTGAAATCTTATAGAATGTTATCTACTTTAATCGACAACTTCATTACCTTGTCTCTGTAACATGGCAGAATCTTCCTAAACACGTTCTTCACTAAAAAGTAAAAACCATTTTCACTATCATCAACATGGTCAATAGTCTTTTGAAGGTCTGTAGTTTGACAATGGCACCACTTGTCTCTGTAATAGGGCAGAATCTTCCCAAACATATCCTTTGTTAAAAACCATTCTTCACTGTCATCAACATGGTCAATAATTTTTTGAAGACCTGCAGTTTGGTAATGACACTGAAATACCAGAAAGGTTTTGTCTCTTGTAATGTCCTGTTTGGAAAATTTCATATATATCAAACCCCAAGCACACACTTATGATAATTTCTACTCAATTTATAATTGAATAATTAATATCTATTGCTTCGGGATGAAATCGATTCGGAAATTTCAGTTAATATGTTCGATTCTTTATTAGATATTATATTTATAATTCTGCTCAGAGATTTCAGAATTATCTTCAGCAGCGGCTAATACGTTCATTCAAATCTGCAGCGAATTACAATTAATTGGAATGCCTGAAGGGTCTCCAAAACTGTACACTAGTTACTGACAGCAATTCTAACTTTCTAACACATGAAACTTCCATGCAATCTCTGGGTGAGATTGCTCGTGATCTGAATCAGGGGTTTTCATCCTCTAATTCAGTAATGGAATTCAGAGGGATTCCATCCTCTAATGCCAGACCTTAAGAAGTTTCGTCCTTAGGTTAGATTGAACTATATTTCCATGCTCCAAAGGAGTAATAGTCAGATAATAAAAGATGCATTTTTTCAGTCATTTGTTCTTCCTTCTCTTTGCTTGGTCTTCCTTATATACCTTTTTTTTTTAATGGACATAACTTTTCACATGCTCCTTGACCTTTATTAAAACTTAAACTTTAATTTTAATTTAATTTTATTCTTATTTTACCCTTCTTAGAATAAATTGCAGGGGCTTTTAGGAGGGGGCATTACAGTCCACCCTCGCCAAGATTGCTTTCTCTCAAGCAACCGCAAGTTAGGATGCTCTTGAAGTTACCAAGATCCCAAATCTACCATAGTTTGGGACCAGCACTGGTCTCTGTATTACTATTGCATTGCACACCAAAAGTGCCAAGCCGAATATGACAGTTTAGGTTGCCATCTCTAGAACAAGAAGTATCAATCTTACCATATTTGTTGCTATCAAACCTAGTAATTTCATTACCTGATCTACCATTGGCACCTTGATCATCTTCCCAGCCAACAAATTGATTTGTTTGACCATTACTATTGCCTTTGGAAGCCATTTCAAAGTAATCTTAATTAGAATTTGATTTGTGTTCATTAATTACATTAGCTGTGAGATTCGAATTTTGAATCTGGTTTCTTTTGATGATCCTTGGTTCGGACTTTTGTTCTTCTCTACAAATGAAAGTGGGATGTAGAGGTCTATCATCAAATTCAATAAACGCTCATTGTGTGCTATTTTTTTGATTTCTGGGAGCATTTGTATTAGTTTACTTCATGTGGAGCATTTAACCCAACATGCCTATCATTGTATTAATCTTCTTTTCAAATTTATTTGAAAGAACTATCCCCAAAGGAGTATTTCTCTTTATTTGCCGTATTCACTTGTTTTATCATTTATATGGAATCAGTTTTTTTTTTTTTGCATCATAGGGTTAACTTCTCTTTCACAGATTGGCAAGATTCAACTCTGATACTGTTTGTAATGTTCTGTTTGGAAAATTTCGTATATATCAAACCCTGAGCACACAATTATGATAATTTCTGCTCAATTTAGAAATAAACAATTAATATTTGCTGCTTCTGAATGAAATTGATTAAGAAATTTCAGTTTAAAACTTAATATGTTTTTTTCTTTATTAGATATTATATTTAGAATTCTGCTCAGAGGATTCAGACTTATCTTTAGCAGCAGCTAATAAGTTAACTTTAAATCTGCAGTGAATTATAATCAATTGGAATGTCTTTGAAAGGTCTCCAAAACTGTACACTAGTTATTGACAACAATTCTAACTGTCTTAACACATGAATATTCCATGCAATCTTTGGTGAGATTGCCCTTGATCTGAATCAGGGGTTTTCATCTGCCAATTCAGTAATGGAATTCAGAGGGATTCCATTCTCTAATTCCAGATCTTAAGGGGTTTCACCCTTAGGTCAGATTGAACTGCAGTTCCTTATTAATAATCAGATAATAAAAAATGTGTTTTTCATTCATTAGTTCTTCCTTCTCCTTGCTTGGTTTTTTCACATGTCCCTTGACCTTTATTAAAACTTAAAACCTTATTATTAATTTACCCTTTTTAAAAGAAATCGCAGGGACTTTTAGGAGGGGCATTACATCTTGGCTGGCAACTAGAAACAGGAATGAGGAATTCACCCTGTAACATACAACCAAATAAAACCAATGGCACATAATCATAAGCAGGATATGAAGCTCTCTTTAATCTTTGTTTAGGAGGGGGCATTACATCTTGGTTGGCAACTAGAAACAGGAATGAGGAATTTACCCTGTAACATACAACCAAATAAAATCAATGGCACATAATCATAAGCAAAATATCAAGCATTCTTTAATCACTGTTTGAAACCAATTGCAAATGCCTCCATTTGCATCAACACTTGCACTACAACAACTGAACTATGTAGAAGTTAAAGACTATTATGTTACTACTACTACATGGGACATATAAGTATGGAAGACAATTTAATTACTTTGACTAACTATAGTATGCTCTAATATTCTTCTATTCACCTGCGATAATTATTTTCTTTCATTTTCATGCTAGAGAGATTTATCCTCAATAGAACCATTCTTTACTGAAAGGTTTATGGGGTATCTGGTGTGTGGTTATTTTTACTCTGAGATATAGTTTGACTACTGATGAACATCTGTTGGGATTTAATATTTGTTTCAGATGTGTGTATGTATCTAAGATAAATTCTGATCTTGTTTAACTACAATTTATGAAAGATCAATCTTAATTAAAAAATAAAGACTAATACTTTTTAATGCAAACTGAATTTGGATTTGATTATATAGATAGTCATTTGAAATAAGTAGTGTTCTTGTACCAGAGAAATTAGTTTTCTATTGGATTAAAGTACTCGACTAAACTGTTATTTGACAGTGCCCACAGTCCAGTGCGTAGGAGCTACTCACCACGCCGTTATTCTCCATATCGAGGGCCAGTCCGTTCTCCTCAACCTCATCGTGACTATGCAGGACCTCGGGCTGCAAATGGGTTGGTGGATTACTTGCTAGAATGAATTCATTGTGGATGAGTAAAAATCAAAATTTTAATAAATGATAAATGTGAGGATGCACCTTCTACTTGGTCAGATAGTTGAAGTAATCAAAGATGATTTTAACTTAGAAGATTCTTGATTTTGCAGGAGCCCACATTATAGAGATCGTCTCCGGTACAGAAGTCGCAGCCCATGACAACCTGGATGTCTTTTGCAGGTGAACAGATTTGTCTTCTACAAATTGTCAGGGTATCGTATCATGTTTGGAGGTTTAGAGAAATCACTACCAGGAATGACTTTATATTTTACAATTGTTGGCTTTGGGAGCCATGTTAGGTCAGGATATTCTACTAAGTGATGGCTACTCACAAGGAAATATTCTTCTTTGTCCATCGTGCATCCAGTTTATTTTAGCTTCTTGATCATACTGTTTATCTGAAGCTGAGGCTGCTTGATTCTGCATGAATTTTCTTCCTCGGTTCTTTGATCTGTTCAGTTGTAAACTTGAATGCCAAAATATTTTTATCTGGACTTCTCAACTGAGACCGTAAAGCGTTTTTTTATTTTGGCTTTTTATGACATTAAATGTCAAAGGCCCAGGTTTTATCTGTGTTCTGATTCGATTAAATGCTGGAGAAATGTGGAACTTCATTATCTTCATTGCTGCTCTGGTTATTCTACTAATGGGCTTCTTGGACTTCATTGCAACTTCATGGTCTGGTTATTCTTCTACTGCATCTAATTTTGGGCTTCTTGGACTTCATTGCAACTTCATGCTGTTGTTACTCTACTTCTGCATATATTAATGGGCTACTTGGACTTCATTGCAACTACATCTTGTGGTAATTCTACTTCTGTATCTAGTAATGGGCTTCTTGGACTTCTTGCAACCCCAATTTGCATCAGCTGTGCATCTGATACCTGACTAGAAAAATCATCCTGCTCACATTTTTAGAGCGAGTTTTTTAGTATTTATAGTATGCTTCAGATATATGTAAGATTGCTAAGATAGTGAGAATGATGCCAAGCTTGCTCACCTTTTTCTTGGATAAAAGAAACATGGATCTACAACAGGCTTAATCTGCTTCCTTGTCACCTACTCGAATTTTGCAGATGTTTTCTTGCTTTTAAGCAGAAGCTCCTCTTTTTCCCACCTGTCACTGAACGTTGTGTTGGGGATTTTATGCACTGCCATCCGGCCTGTCACCTGCTCTCAGAATTTCAATTATGTGAACATTTCTTGAGTGGATCTACCAGTGGAAATGCTTTCATCAACATTGTTAACAGATTCAATGGTGACAAGACTCCTTTCATCTGGGGTAGGCTATGTCTCATGGCACTCTTAGTGAAAATTTTATAGGGTTTCATGTCGCATCACAACAGTTGAGTATTGGAACTTTTATGGATTGGATCAACACAAGCTCCGAGTCTCCTTTATGGGCCAATTTTGACTGAAATCTTCCTATTAAATGGGCCCATATTAACTATAACATCTCCATTATAATGGGGATGTAAAGTAGCAAAATAAATAATTTTAGTCAGACATTGAGTTTCCACGGATTGTAGTCATTGTGGAGACAATTTACACCAAAATTATTAATGTTATGTTAAAACACATTCTTATGTTATTATGACGTGGATTTCTCTCATTCAGAGATATCTAGCAAGTGCCATAAATTGCTGTCAATGAAGAGTTGTTATTGTAGGCCCTGAATCACAAAGTAACCGAAGGCATATTGGTGTATGGTCAATAAAAAGTTTATAAGAAATATGAGATGGATTTCTACAGGGCTTGTGACCTTAATGGAATAAAACCCTGTGCTCCCCTTTGGTTTGAACACCAAAATCTGTCTACTCATAATCACCCCGGGAAGCCCAAGTGAATCATTTCAAATTTATATAAGCATGGCCGAATATTTATGTTAAGCAATCCTCTTCAGTCTTCTGGGAAGTCGAGCAAAGCTGGTCACCCATTTTATTCAGAAAAGGTCCAAGTGTGAGTTATCGGAATTTGTATCTAAAAACCTATGTATTTTCCGAATGGAGTACTCATTATACTTCGTAGAGAAATTTACTAAATAAAATAGATGAATTTTATCTTGGCAGAACTTTCGGGAAATTCCTTGTAGGCACAGGATGGAATGCCAACCACACCTGTGATAAGACTGCGTAGAAGAATCTAAGACTTTGGCAGATCCCAAGTTGGAGAATATAAACAGTTTAAAAATAATTTTAAGATGTCTATTTCACTTAAAAAATATTTCAGGAAGAATGCAAAATCTATCGAACTGAAATTATGCAATCATGTTTCTTACATGGTGCCTGTTCAAACTATTTGGAGGATCATTGAATTTTAGAAATAGCTGACCAAGAAACCCATTGGAAGTTACAGTACCTATTTATTTATCTGAACCGTATAGTGTAAGACTGCATTCAAATACACCATAGATCAAACATCAGCTTGACCTGCCAATACTCTGAGGCAAGAGTACCTAAATGATATATCATTAACCAGAGAGATGTCCTGAAGCGAGAAGATTAGTAGATATTTGAATCCTCTTGATCAGCTGGACTTAGGAAATGCAATTGTAATTATCTGTATTGCAATGAGTGATTTGTTCAGTGTTAGAACATCAAATTTTATCACAATTTTTAACACATGCAAGTAACAAACTTGAAATCTAGAATAATTGTTCGACATAAATGCATTTTCACAAAAACTTTGGGGGAAAGAAACATTGGCCGCAAACATGTGGCTAAAATACAAGCAACAGAAATATTTATGTTTTGGGGCTCAAATACGGGATGTGGAAAGCGGAATGAGTTATTGTTGCATAACCGTTCAAAAATGGTTAGCTGATAAAAAGTCAAATAACCGTATTTTAAAATGTTCAAAATTTCAGTGTAGCCATTGTTCTTTAGTCTTTTTTTTTTTGAAACTGCCAAGAGCTCGAACTCAATTGTGTCTATACAAATATCTTGCGATGATTAGAGATGGTACTAATGTTATGGTTGCTTTGCTCAATAAATAGTAGAAGTGCTTATTAGGGAGTGAACAATCAAATTCTGAGGGCATTGTTTCCTTGACACTTTGCTTGATGTTCTCTGTTTTTGGCCTGAATAATTGGTGTTGTTCCTGCCTACACTGCATATGGGATTGGCCTATTGATCTAGCAAACACCTGTAAATTAGTTCCAATTTGTCGTTCATGGAAAAGGTTCTATTCTTGCTTTCGAAACTTTTCTAACGTGACAGATCATATGTGGTAATACTAAAAACATGAGTTCTAGTATAGTCCCCAAACCAACAATCTTGTTACAAAGGTAACAAAAACTGATTGTAAAGACATTTAAGCCTTTAGAATAGTTTGCATAAAGAAAACATGGAAAAGTAACTCAAAAGTTCTTTTTGAGATGGAAATGGGATACAATCCCAGTTGTCATAGACATTGTAGTATTTTTTGTTAGACTTTGATTGTGTTCTATGGTACGAACATAGGTAGATACTCATCGTATTTCAGTTAAATAATACAAGTCAATTTAGGAATAACCTTGATGATACCCATTGTTCGGTTGAGAATATTTGCAATAACTTTCAAAACGGGATGTTTGCTCATTGTGCAAGAACTCTGGATGCCAATTTTTTTTGAAGCTATATGGTGGTCCCATTTGTAAATATCGGAAATCATCCGAAACGAGTGTTCATTTAAAGAATGCACAATTTATTTGCCTATTTTCCCTTGCAAATTAATTTTTGTTTTATTTATTTAGCTATTTTAGTTCAGGATGAGTGGCACTTTGAGCAAGATGCGTATGGAAGTTGAGGGTAAGCAATCCAAGCATTTATTTGTTATTTTAGTTTATTGAGTGACTCTGAACAAGTCGGGCATATAAATTATGGAAAGGCCTTTCAAACCAACCTTAAAAACCGTTTTGTTTTCGAAAGATTCAAATATAAATATTATTATAA
Source organism: Sequoia sempervirens (assembly GCA_007258455.2). Taxonomy (NCBI): domain Eukaryota; kingdom Viridiplantae; phylum Streptophyta; class Pinopsida; order Cupressales; family Cupressaceae; genus Sequoia; species Sequoia sempervirens. The sequence goes on along the minus strand of VDFB02144509.1, from coordinate 256 downwards.
AAATCGAAAAAATAGCACAGGAAAGAAATAATAAATTATAAAAAGATGTGATACACATCAGATGTTCAAACTGCTTAGCCATTACAGATGTAAAACTTCAGTTGAAGAGAGCAGAACTAGAGGGAAAGGTAAACAAACAAGCAGGAAAATAAGAAAAAATTGCAAACAAGAATGTTTACATTTGAAGAATTGAAAAAGATTACCTTAACCTTGTTTATGACAGCATTATTAAAGTAGTTGATTTCAAAACTTAAAT
>VDFB02144508.1:0-10183 GCA_007258455.2 Sequoia sempervirens | reverse complement strand
AAAGGATAAGCACAAGGCAAGCAATTTAGGAAATTTCATAAGACATAAAATAGATGTTAATAATTTTTTCTCTAAAATAAGGACCTATAGAAAAAAATGTTAGAAATTATGGAAATGATAAGAAAGAACATTAGTAGATGAATAGAAAGTGAACATTTAAAAAAGAAAAAATAATAGAAAAGAGGAAGAAAACACTTAGGTGTAAAAGTGTTTATCTGCATATGCACTCATTTACAAAAGCTTTGATTCACAAAGAAAAAGTGTTGATATGTGTATGTGTTGATTTACAGATGCATTGAACTATGTAGGAAAAAAACACCTCTAAGAAAGAAAGTTATCACAAGCATTGATCTAGAAATATAGGTACTAATCTTGAAATAGAGGGACTAAAATGCAGGCTGTAGGTGCTAGTCTAGAACCTAGGACATGAAAACTCACATAACTCAACAAACATCATAGAGTTAGAACAATGAGCATGCCAAAATGGAGATATGAAAATAAACAAGGGAAATGACATAAATATTCTAAAGAAACAATGGAACATTTTACCTTATTTGATTCTCTTTATCCCTTGATTGAGTGGAAATAGAGTGGACCCAATAGCTCCACTTGATGTGCTCTTTGTGATGTGATGATGGGTGGAATGTGGTTTCTTAATAAACCAAAAAAAATAATGTTAGGGTTAGGATGGTAGATTAATAAAATGTTAACATAATGATAGTATATAAGTGGATGATGAAATGGGATGAGAGGCCTCTAATTTATAAATTTTCCATGAGAAAAATCTAGGGCCAAGATGGAATGTCTAATAGACAAGTAGGATTTGAGGAGGATGAAGGCATGGATTAAAGCCTTAGCCTTGTGACAAGTGTCACCAAAGGAATGGAGGTATAAGAGCACACCATGTGTAAGGAATATGGTGGCTCATGAAAAATTCAAGTGAGAGAGGTAGGATGACTACTTTATGACATGTCTAAGAGGTAGAGTGGCTACACATGTGTAAGGAGAATACTCAGACATATGTGAACAAGTAGGGTAGATAGATATGCTCACACCTATGGGAGCATGAGAGAGGTAGAGACACTTGTCAAGTGATGCTAAGTTTATATTTTGAACTATGTTGATAGATTCAATGGCTAGGATTAAATGGACAAAGATTAAGGGTGATGTGGATTTAAATATTGTAGGAAATGATAATGAATGATAGTTAGCCTAAATCATTTAATTAAGAATTAATTTATTTATTTAGTTGGAGGATTTGGGGGATAAGGTTAGACTTAAATAAAGGCCAATTGATTTCATTAAGGGTGAGTTCTAAAAGTGAAGGGTTAAATTTAAGTTTTTTTAAGTGGCTAGAATACTTGGTAGAGGGAAGTGTGGTTGGGTATGGACAAATTTAGGTGTCTATTGTAAGTAAAAATGATTATTTTACACAATCTTATAGAAAAAAAAATTTAAAAAATATTATAGTAATTTCTAACATGTTGGGTCTCTCATACCGACCTCCTCCATCGACGAGATTCACCAACTGGATCCCGGTCAGCAGACATAGAGTTTGAAACCACCACGCTTTTGTTTGTTCTAAATGTGGTAGAAAATCTAGGCATCAAGGCTAAGAATGCCCTTTAAAATGCCATCACCAAAGATAAAAAGAAACTAAAGCGGTGTCTTTGAAATCAGTTTTGGAAAAGAAATCGAGGAGATCACTTTTAAAATAAAGAGCTCCAATGGCCGTCAAAGAACTTCTAATGAGGCTGAAGTGGTTATGGAAAATAATGGTGAGGATCCGCTGGAACCCTAGCAAAAGGATCTTGTGAATACCTTACCTATTAAGGAAAAAGAATCCAGTGAAGATCGGATGGCTGGGGAAGAAAAACCGAATCATGAAGCTTACCACTTTTCCCAAGAGTTGACCCCAGCTGAGAAAAATGATGGGATCCCGGGTTTGGAGGATATTCCCATTCAGGGGCTATCTTTGGAGCTGAACATCCCTCTCCCACACCCTTCCCCTGAAGGTCTTTTTCCTTCGGGTGTAGATCACTTTACGTATCCTAAATCCTTGGAATTTGTTAAGGATTCCCTCGATAATCCAGACCATTCTACTGAACTCTCTAGCAACTTTTCAACTTTTCATTCGAATGGTATCATGGAGACTTTACCCTGGGAACAAAGGCTCCTTACTGATAAGGAATGGGAATCTAGTAAAGAGATGGATAGTCAAGAAGAGACTGATAAAGAAGAGATCTTATCAAAGAAAAAGAAAAAGAAAAACAAACAATGGAAGACTCCAAGTGGTATTTCTACCAGATCAAAAGCAAAGGCAGACTGTGGAGCAACAAAGAACTCTCGAGGGAAAAAATATTTTAAATGGACAAGAGAGCATAACAGTTTTCAGGATATTGCAGATGGATCTCAAAAAACCATCCCAGAGTGCCTCAACTCCCCTGGTAATTAATGAAGATTATGTATTGGAATATCAGGGGACTTAATAGTCCCCACAAGCAGGATGTTCTACTCAATTTTTTCAGAGATCACAAGCCTGATATACTTCTTATTCAGGAGACGAAATTGTCTAAGGAAAAATATGAAAAGTTGAAACTGTTTCAGCATTGTAGTACTCATGGAAACAACTCGAATGGTGCATTAGGAGGTATTTCTACTTTCTGGAATTGTCACATAATCAAAGGGGATCCAATTTTGGAAGGTACGAACCATATTGCTACTAGATTCACACATATTAGGGATAATTTCAAGTGGATCCAATTGAACATCTATGCCCCCAATGGAAAAGGTCTTAGAAAATCCTTCTGGATGGAGCTAGCTGCCTTTAGGAGGATTCTTGATAGAGAGTCTTGGGTTGTTATGGGTGACTTTAATACGCCCTTAATGAATGAAGAAAAAATTGGAGGTTCCCAGATCAATGAGGAGAGCAAAGAGGATCTTCAGAGTTTCATTGACAACTAGGGGCTGATTGATCTGGATTTACATGGAGCTTCCTTTACCTGGTCGAATCACAGAAAGGGGATGGATCTTATACAGGTCAGACTAGATAGATCTTTAGTTTCTAATCATTGGTTTTTTGTTTATTACTGTTCTCTTAAATCTCTCTCTAGGATTGGATCTGATCACTTCCCTATTAGTTTTGTTGTGGATCCTATAAAAAAGAAGAAACATATCCCTTTCAGAGTTGAAAAAATGTGGATTTCTCTTCCTACTTTCAAAGAGGAAATTAGGAAATGGTGGAACATAAGTATCTCTGGCACAACTATGTTTAGAATAGCTAAAAAATTAAGGGAAGTTAAATGTAACTTGAAAAAATGGAAAAAAGAGTCCTTTGGGAACATCTTCAGGATCAAATCTGATCTTCAGATGGATCTGGGGGAGATTCAATATAAAATCCAGAAGGAGGGATATGTGAATGATACAAAGGAAAGAGAAAATGAGCTACTCAGTAAGTTGCATGACATTATCAGAAAGGAAGAGGAGTTTTGGAGACAAAGATCTAGAGCTTTATGGTTATCTGCAGGTGACAAAAACACTAGGTACTTTCATCTATCGACCTCAAAACATAGAGCTGTCAACAGAATATCTCAGATTGATGTGAATGGTACGAGGTATGAGGAGGAGGAGGACATTAGAAAGCATGCTGTTTTATTCTTTAAAAAATTTCTTTCTGAAAACGATGAAAATAACCAAAATTATCAGGATCATTTAATTGAGGCTATACCTAAAGTTATCAATCAGGAAAATAACTCTATACTGTCTGCTATTCCTACCAATGAGGAAGTCAAGAAGGCTATTTTCTCTTTTGATGGGAGTAAAGCTCTGGGTCTGGATGGGTTCCCTTTGTTTTTCTTCCAATGGTTCTGGGAGATTGTTGGAGACGATGTAGTGAATGCTGTTAAAGAATTTTTTGGATCCAGAAGTCTCCTAAAAGAATTGAATGCCACTTTTCTGGTTCTAATCCCTAAGAAGCCTGGGGCGATGAACTTTGAGACCTTCAAACCTATAAGCCTCTGCAACTTAATCTATAAAATCATTTCGAAGGTTCTGACTTCAAGATTCTTAATTCTCTTGCCTACTTTGATTTCACCTCAACAGAATGGATTTGTCCCTAGAAGAAAAATCCTTGACTCTATTGTTTTTGTGCATGAGAATATCCATTCCTTGGTTGAATCTAAGACTGAAGGATTTTTGTTAAAGCTTGATATCTCAAAAGCCTATGACAGAGTTGACTGGATTTTCTTATTTAAAATTTTAAAGGCTTTCAGATTTTGCAATAGGGTTCTTCAAATGGTGGAACAACTGGTGTCTACTGCTTCTATTTCTATTTTGGTGAATGGATCCCCTATGACTTTCTTCCAAAGTTCCAGAGGTCTAAGACAGGGTGATCCTATTTCTCCTATTTTATTCACTATCATGGCTGAAAGTCTTGGAAGAAATTTGAAAAGGTTGATTGACAATAGATCCCTTCTTGGTCTCAATCCTTCCTCAAGTAACCTAGTTTGTTCTCATGAACAATTTGTTGATGATACAATGCTTTTGGGTAAATCCTTAGTTTCAGAAGGAAAAACTTTGAAATCTCTGCTCAATAAATATGGGAGAGCATCTGGACAGCTGATTAATAATAAAAAAGTTCTCTTTTCTTCTTCAACACCCCGGCTCATAGGCAGACTAAAATTGCCAGAATCCTTGGTTGTAGGGTGGAATCTTTGCCTGCCACCTATCTTGGCTTACCCTTAAGCCTTAAACCCTCTGAATCCTTTTGGATTTCTTTGGTCGAGAGGTTTAGCAAGAAGCTTGTTGGTTGGAAAGGAGCTCTACTAAGTCAAGTGGGTAAACTTCAACTCCTTAAAGCGTCTCTTTAGAACTTGCCGATCTATGCTCTGAGCCTCTTTAAGATTCCTGCTAAGTTTGCGGATGCTATAGAAAAGATTCAAAAAATATTTCTTTGGTCGGGGGTTGAAGAAAAGAAAAGACTACCTTCAATAGGATGGGAACTTGTGTGCAAACCGAAAAAGGCCAGAGGATTAGGTCTTAGAAGAATCAGAACGGTTAACAAGATTCTTCTAGCAAAACAAATCTGGAGAATTTTTTCATCTTCAGGTCAAAGGACTGATATCCTAGCTAGTAAATATCTAGAGAGCAATAGGTCTCTTATAATGCTGAAGAAATCCCATCTTCTTCCCAGAGGTTCAACCTGCTGGAATAATCTGATCACTGGGAAAAAAATTGTTGACTTTGGAACAGGGTGGCAAGTTAGAAGTGGAAACCAAACTAGATTCTGGGAGGATAGATGGCTATTTAAGGAGCCCCTTATAAAAATTAATTCCTTTAGTGGATGTGAAGAGAATTGCAAAGCTCATTTTGGTTCTTATGTGAAAGACTATAGAGTGAATGGAAAATGGGTAGATCTGTGTAGTATCAGTCAGGCTCTTGCTCCTATTCAGTCTTCTTTGTTGGCTGTTAGACTTTGCTTTGATCAGTTGGATGATCATCTTGTCTAGACTGATGAACCCTTGGGTAACTATTCTGTTTCGTCTGCCTTTGCTAGGGTTACTTCTTCCGAGGGTTCTCCTCCCTTTTGGTCGAAGGCTTGGCTCAGACATTTGATCCCTAAAATCAACATTTTTTTCTGGATCCTTCTCCAAAATAAGGTGCTTACGGTTGATAACCTTTGCAAACACAGCTTTCAAATACCTAATAGATGTTTTCTTTGTAAGATGGAGGCAGATTCAATGCGTCATTTGTTCCTTCATTGTCCTTTTGCTGCCTCAGTATGGGAAAAAATAATCAGTTATTGGCAACTTTCATGGGTTTTTCCCTCATCTATTGAAGACTTCTTCCTTCAATGGAAAGCCTTGACTCACAAACCTATTCTCTGGTTTTTATGGGATTTCTCTTTCCCTCATGTCACTTGGGGTCTTTGGAAAGAACGCAACAACAAAATTTACAAAGATAAAGAAGCTCCAATGGACATTGTTTTTATAAAATAATCAGGTTCCTGAAAGAAAATGTCATTGCTATCTCCTAGAAGGTTAGCAATTCCGAGAAAGTGGCTCATTCGCCATATGATCCTATTGTTTCCAAGGAATGGAATATAAGTCTTGATTTTCCTTGCGCCCCTAAAAAAGTTAAGAAGGATAGAGAGGGTGTCTGCTGGTCTTTTCCGCTTAATGGATGGGTCAAAGCTAACTTCAATGGTGTGGCTAAAGGTAATCCGGGGGTGGCGGGTTGTGGTGGAGACATAAGGAACTCCTTTGGTAACTTTCTAGGTGCGATGGCTACTCCTCTAGGTTCCCAAACCAATCACCTGGCCGAGGCTATTGGTGCTTTTTATATTATAAATTTGGCCCAAAGTCTTAATTTTAAAAACCTTTGGCTTGAAGGAGATTCCAAAAATATTATTGATTGTCTTCTTGGCAAGTCCCCCCCCTCGTGGACAATAAAGTCATGGATTGATGATGCCATCTCGACTTTAGCTAAGTTTGACAACATAAATATTTCACATGCTTATAGAGAAGCCAATGTCATAGTATATTTTTTTGCTAATGAAGGGGTTAGGAGTAATGAACAGAGCACTTGGCTAAATTTTAGTGATCTAAGTGTTAATGTTTGGGCTTTATTGAGTTATGATGAATCACATGGACAAGAGGCGTGTCATTTCTTTAATGAGGACAGGATGGAATTATCACATCACAATCATTAGATTGTATGGGACTGAGCTTAGTTGCTTAGTCTGCAAGGTGGCCTGAAATGCTTTGTGGGTTCTTCGATTTGGCGGGACCAGTTCTAGTGAAGTTCTCGTCTCTGTCTGCTACACTGTGCTTGCCAAGATGGGTGGAGATAGGAAAATAATTGAGTCAGACAACTTTGAGATGCACACAAGAAATGCTAAGGCTTGGGAAAAAGTTAAAAGTGGGGGTTTACTTCCTTTTCTGGAGAAACTCCATGGTTCTAATCAGGAGGCTACAAATCTTTTTGAGAAAAATTGGGATAATGGGGTTCTTACCCTTTTTGGTAGGAAAGTTGAGCTCAACGAAGATCTTATAGCTGAAGTGATGGGAATGCCTACTAATGGGAAATTTTTTTTTAGGGATAGGGTTTTCTCGGATGAAGCCGTCATCAGATTTCCAAAAAAAGAGAAGGAGAGACTGAATTTGGTGAAAATTGCTAATAGCTACTTTGAAGCCGACACCATAAAATCTCTATAGAGAAAGGTTCTTCGTGTTATCATGGAGTACATAACTGTGGATGGTCGCTTCACCAGGGTCTATGGTTATCGCTTTTCCTTGCTCAACCACTTCTGCTACAAGGTCAGGGTTTCTTTCCCCTTCTATCTTCTCTGTTCTTTGAGAAAAAGCTTGGATGACCACAAGAAAAACCCTAGAAGATTCCCTATTTTGCGTACTGGCCTGATTAGATTAATTGTTGAACATTATCAAAAAATGCATGTCCCTGCTAATTTGGAAGCCTCCCCTAATTCTGAGGATGATGATACTAAACCCAGTTGCTCGGGGTTTTTGCCCAATTTAAGTTCGGCTAGAATGAGCCTATCCCTGCCTATTGTCCAAACTGGTAAGATTACCCCTAACCCCCTTACTGTGGAAGTTCGTGTTGTGCCTAAACTGGGAAGCCCTTCCCTTAAAACCAGAAGTATTGATAAGAATCCTCTGGCTAAAAACCTTGTCTCGTACTCTAAAGATTCTCCTGAATCTGAGGAGTCTGGTGCTAACAATTCTGAGCCTTTTGTTGTCCCGTCGTTGGATAGAAATGCTAAAACTGGTTCCCATGTTACTCCTGACCCTGCTAATACTTGTTGCAACACTGATAGAGATCCCTCTATGGATTTTTTGGATTTAGCTAGAAATAATGTTGATAACCATTTCAAACTTTCGAAATGGGCTTTTCATGAAATCAATGAGTTAAAGATAAAAAATTGGGCCCTTCAAAGTAAATTGGAAGAGTTGGGAGTTAAGGTTGCGGCGCTTGATAAGAAAGAGAGAGTTGGAAACTTAAGATCGCAAGATTGATACCTAGTACCTGGCACAAAAAATGCTGAATCGGAGTTGAGAAAATAAAAAATACCGGAAAAAATTCATTGTTGTTGCACAATCAGAGGCTAATATTAACGGCTTACTCATCATCATCAATGCCATGACTGGGAAATTGGACAAAGCCTAATAGGGGTCTCTGGTGGTTGATTTGGAGGAAATTAATGAAAGAAATCAGGAGGAGGATGCTGGCATTTCCAAGAGAACTAGGGACAATTTGAAGAGGAAGGCTCCTCCCACTCCGTAGATGATTCAAATCTTTAAGAAGGGCATTCATGATATGCAGAACCTGGGGGCAAAGACAGAGTCTGTCCTAAAGCCTCTAGGTTGATTGTGGTTGGTCTTTTGTTGGCTCTTCTGCTGGCCTTTTTTGTTTGACCTTTCTGGTCTTTTGCGGGTGGCTGCTGCTTGTTCTGGTCTTTTCCTTTTGTGCAGTCGGTTTTGTCTGGTGGACTTTTATATCCTTTCTTTTCTATTGTAAACTTTGTGCATTTTAGTCCTCAAAACCCGCTTTTACTCCTTATCAAAACACCCATTTTACAACATTATATATATTTTACATCATTTTCCCTATAATTGAAATTTTAACTATGAATAAACTATTTATTTTTAACAAAGATATGATATAATTTGAAAACCACCAATATCTATTGAACACTAAGTCTAGTTACTATAAATCTAAGAAAAAATAAAATGTTATAACAATAATATATTCCCTTTAATATAACAACCAATTTTTACTTCCATTTTATTAATTTTTTCCAAAGTAAATAAAATTTTAATCTCCTTATTGACCTAATGGAATGCATCTCTTGTTTAAAATTGAAACCTTATGAAAAAAAAATTTGTCATAAAATGGTGTGATTATTTTTAATTTGCACTTTGATGTCGTAAACATCCCACTCATTCATGGAACCTCACAATACTAAGAAAAATATATTTCCTATAATTTATGATAAAACATCAAATTTCTTCTTCCATCAAGACATTTAAAATTAATACTATATTTATATTAAAAACATCACCACTCATCATCTAATAAGTGACAAAAGCATTGAGGTCCCACTGAGAGCGTAGAATGCATTTTGATTTAGAGGAGAAAGTAGATAAAAAAGTAGTGACCATTCTTGCCATGCAATTAATATATTTGTGTGAAAGGGTGCAAAAATCTTGTTTGAAGCTCAAGAATCTAATTGCTCTAAATGCTTGGCTGAGAAAAGAAAGTGGATTAAAAAGAACTGAGTCTGATGCATCAAATATGATTCTAAGAAACATACTTAAGATCACCGCATAGCATACATGTGGGAGAAGCTCAATTTGGGCCCAAACCGACCTCAATGAGAATTTTGAGAATGAAGTGATTCATCAGGGGTATTTCTTGGAGCAATGATTAGCCAGAAGGCTCAACCCATAGCATATAATAGTGAGGAGATCAATGAAGTAAAAAGAAAGTGCAACACCAATGATCAAGAGTTAGAAGCAATTGTACAAACACTGTCATTGGAAACAACAAATATTTGCATACATGAGATAAGTTAAATGCTTGCTATGCAAGATGGTTAAACTATTTCCAAAGACTCACGTCAATAGACTCACTTCAATGATTAAACATAAGGTAGATAAATATAAATTTCGTATAACATTTGTTACGTCAACAAAGAGCATTCTCATGTCTAATGAGATGCTAAGTTTTGAACAACTTAAGGATGCTTATTAAGATGCTTCTAACTTTGAGTAGCTGATTGTTCTTTCACGAACTGATGATAGAAAATTGTACTGCATATGTGGAGTAAACTATCAAATATAAAGAATATAGCCAAACACATATGTGCACAATGAAACCAACCAATATTCATAAGAAACACTAATAGAAACATTCCTTTATAACTGGTCTGTAGACTGTAGTCAATTTGCTATATAGAGAACAACATTGTTCAAAAATAAAAATTATGCTCGAGAGCTTGTCTGTCTTCTATCCAACATATGTATTATGTATTAAAACAAAAATAATACAACTATGGTATTCAACCTTGTGCCAAGTAGTAGGCAAGTGCACCATTTGTAATCTTTCAATTGCTGAGAATCAATAAAGATTTGTTGAATTCTTCCATTATGTCTCCACATTTGCA